>VZTD01000487.1:290267-328690 GCA_013397725.1 Rhagologus leucostigma
CCTTCCCGAACCTTCCCTTCCCGAACCTTCCCGAACCTTCCCGAACCTTCCTGAACCTTCCCTTCCTGAACCTTCCCTTCCCGAACCTTCCCTTCCCGAACCTTCCCTTATGTAGGTTTTACATTTATTTGTAAGTACATTAAAAGAGTCATTGATTCTTACACTGTAGATGCTGAGTGATTTTAAATGTCCACAAGAAACAGTTATTTTGGAGTTAAATTCAAACCTCGTTTTACAACTTGGGTCCAAAAACTGATTCTTCTCACGGTTCTAGCCTTGGAACAAAGCTGTCCTTGTAATGGGCACAGACAGATTCTGATGTAGATGATACAGAGCCGTGAGTAGATGTCCAAGGTCTAACAGAGAGTGTTCAGCCAGCAGTACATACCCCTGCAGAGAGCTGAGGCTCTCACTAAAGGTGGCTCTATGGATCCTGATCCAGAAAACACAAAGTAATGCGTAAAGTTCTAATTGAAGACTTGGAGCACCAATTGCTTTGGTTTGTGGGATGATATTTTACTTAACAAGGTTCATTTTCCACCTGATTTTATATTTTTCTATTTTTCCATGGCTAAGTAGTACAGTCTAGTGTATGCCCAGCCTATTCTCATTAGACGACCCTACAAGTAAACAAACCCTCTTAAGTTCTTGTTTCCCCAGCCTTGAGTCCAAGAACAACAGCATCATTCCTTGTGCTCAGATGAACCCCGGGACTCACCAGCATCTCTTCACCCACTCAGTCCCAGCTTTTGCTGTTACCAGCACCAGCTGTTCAATCTCTCTCAGCAAGTTCCACTTTACAAGCCCCACTAAGACCACGAGATGGGTGTCCTAACTCCTGGTTAGAAACAACCTTTTTTACTTTGGCACAGCCAGAGAGGTCTGTTTCCTCTGAGCCCAATAGAGATTAGTGCTGCATTTTTGCTAATTTAAGGAGACAGATCCTCACAGTCTCACCTTGCTCCTGGGACATTTGTCATACCAGTCAGTCAGCCCAGCTCTCAGTTGCCATTGATAGAACATAAAGAATCATTTAGGTTGGAAAAGACCTCTGAGATCATCAAGTCCAAATATTAACCCAGCACTGCCAAACTCTCTCCTAACCCATGTCCCCATGTACCACATCTCCGTGTCTTTAAAATCCCTCCAAGAATAATGAAACAATGGAGAAGATGGGCCTTCTGGTTGGCCTTACAACTTGAGTTCTCCAGGGAATAGGTAGACATGAACAAGAGTATTGTTAAATGAATTCCTGATAATAGTGAAATATTTGTCCTAATCCATTAAAACAAGGTATGATTTTACCTTTTTGTTCTCAGTACCCTCAGGTTTCATCACATCAGCTGAATATGAAGCACTGGGTTTCTTTAAACATTTAATTTCCATTGAAATGACAGCAAAGCTCTGGACTTTACTTTTGCCATAGAATGAGCCTCTGCAATAACTCTCTTTGGAGGAGTCCCTGAACTCATTCATCTTTATAGAACTTGCACTCAGTAAAGTTGCACTAGGGAAGAGTTTGGCCCATTAACTTTAGTTTTCTAATGCTGTTTAGTCAATAACCCATATAATTCCCAAAACAAAGAATGGGAAGGAATAATAATAATAGGAAACATGAAATGTCAACACAGCCAGTTCAGAAGGGAAAAAATAGAAAAAGCTAAAGCCAAACAAGAATACTGAGTCAGATCATCACCTAAAGAAAATCAGTGTAACTTCAAGGAGATCAAGTAAATTGTATTCAGTTACCTCAGGTCAAATCCTAGCATGTAGTTACGTAATTTTAGGTTTTTCAGTTCTTTCTCCCCTGCCCCCCATCATAAAATTTGTTTTTCAAAAAAACCCAGTCTGCTAGATTTTGAAAGTTCAGTAGTCTGTTAACTGAGTAAGTAAAGATATAATGAAAGCAATAAGTGCTGAAACATCACACATGCAGTACATATCTCCAGCCAGTCCAATTTTATGCCTAAGGAGACTGGCAGAGTTCCTGCTGCAATTCAAATCTTATGTCAAATTTATAAACTTGTTTTCTCCATTCTCCTCTCCTATCCCCATGCCCCATCAATCAGAGCTTATACCCGCACAAAAGGCTGATCCATCATTAAGGAGGCAGGTTGCAGCCAAATGTAAATTTGCACTTAAAAAAAAAAAAGAAGGAATAATGCTCATGCTGCAGGGCAGGGTCACCCTCTGACCCTAGGCAATCTGCCTCTCAATCTGCAGAACACAGGCTAAAATAATGTGTCCGCCGAACAAGCAGTAAACTTTCCTGCTTCTGCCTTTTTGAAGATTCTTGGAGTTGCTGCGTCTGCCGGCTGACACTCTGTCTGACTTTTAAAATATGAAAATCTCCTCCATATGCATTGAGCTCAGTTTTCTACTTAGCATTTCAAGAGCCCTAAGGACCTTCAGGGAAAAAAAAACCCCATATTCTGAATTTTCAATTTTGATGACAATTTGCTTTCCCTACAGGATGTGCAGAAACACCTTGAAAAACTTGTCAGCTGCAGTAAAGGAAATGTTCCTTGCCATGGGAATGAGGGCACATCACTTTCAACTAACTTAGGGAAAACAAGTCTGACTCTGCACCCCATGCTTCCCCAAAGTAGCTGAACATCTCTTTTAGGTTGTTCCAAATAAGAAGCAACAATAATAACAACTTAAAAAAACCCAAAAAAAACCCCGCAACAAAACAAAACAAACAAAAAACCCCTGTAAACATAAAACCCACAAGCATAGGTTTTGACCATACAGTAAAGACAAAATTAAGTCCATCCGTCTGTCCATCCATCCGTGCATCCATCCATCCGTCCGTCCGTCCGTCCATCCATCCGTCCGTCCGTCCGTCCGTCCATCCATCCGTCCATTCATCCGTCCAGTTACAGAAGACTCCATTTTCATAGCATCTAAATCCAAATAAGGATTCAGGCAATAAACAAAAGATTGTTATTTTCTTTAAAATTAAACTGCCATGTTGGGGTACATCATTCTCCCTAGCCTGGGCTAGTCTCCCCTTGCATTAGAGTCAAGGGAAGGAGACAGTAATATTCAAGAGCAATACAATCACACTCACCCTCAGTAATTGTGTGAGGTCGGGATGTACCACCATTTTCAGTCCTGCCCTTCTCAAAAAACTTGTAAAGGGAACCCAGATGACATTCTTGTATTAAACCCTGCTTTTATAAGCTAATATTAAATAGGGTGAATCCCCTCCTTTAGCTGAGATTTAATGTATTTTCTCTGTAACCTCCACGTCACTAAAGGGCACACTGGAAGTGTTAATTCTTCAAGCACCAGGTGTACAGATTTTTCAGTGTGTGTTGGATTTTGTAGCTTCGGTGCCACAGAGGAAAGGTGCTGGGAACAGGAAGTTCGATGTTTTCTTCTCCAACCAACATGAGAGACAAAACCATAACTGACCCTAAAGTGTTCAGGTACAAGTTGTGGGAGTTCCTGCTCGGAAAACCAAAGGCTACAGAATTCACTGGATTTTGTTAGTCTGGATGCTCAGTATTCAGCCTTCATTAGCCATCTCCAGCTAGAAGAACCACAAGCTGAGTTAGGAACGGGGGGGATAAGTCTTGATTTCAGGGCTTGTGTTCCAGCATTAGACAGAACTTATCTTTAAACTCCTGGTTTTAGACTCTGGACTGATGACAATTGGCTTTTTTTGTTGGTTGGTTGGTTGGTTTGTTTGTTTGACATTACAGTATTTCCATGTTTTACATGGGCTAGACTAAGTGTATGAATTCTAACATAATTTAGTATTTCTGCTGCTAATCCTGGTTTAGCTGTGACACAGACAAATCTGGTATTAAGCAAAGAAGTTGTTGCATAAACACAGCAAATGCTGCCTCCTTTTCAGTGGACTCAGAAATTCGCACCGGAGCAGTCAGTTAGAATATGCAATTTATACTGCAGACTATTTAAATGTTTTAAAATGGGAGCGTTCATTCCAAATGCCTTCTCTAACCTTTTTTTCAGGGTGAGATGCAAATAAAGCAGTGACTGATAAAGGGAGACATGAAAATGAATATGTATGTTTGCATAAGCTGTATTTCTTTGCTGTTGTGGAACAAATTCTGCTCTTAGTCCCATTTAAGCATCCGCTGCTGATTTCAGTGTAGTTATGAGCATGCAGCTGAGGCCGGGATAAATCCTTACGTCCATCTATTGAGTGATCTAACCATATTTATTACAGATCTCATTTCCATATGGAAGTAAAGCAGGCCTTGATCTCAAGGGCAGGCTCTGCAGCATCGTCACTGCAGCCCCGTGACATGATATGGGTATAAGCCTCACTCCAGTGGGTGCTCATGTTGGCTACAAAGGGAGAAAAGTCCCACGTGCCTCTGCGAAATCCTGGGGAACAGTCAAACACCAGCGATTAGAAACCTGTTATTTTCTTTTAAAAAGTATTTAATAATAAATAGAAGTGCTAAGCTCAAAAAAGCAAGTTGAAAATTCATAATCAATTTTGTCGTTGCTTTTCTTTCTTATTGGTAGGAAAAAATTACTCACTTTTCTCCCACCCTCAGATAAGACTAGGCTTTTGCACTCTATTAACCCCAGGGACTAAAAGATAGACTGTTTTCTAACAGGTGAATTAGTGCTAGATAGCATTACCACAAATGCCAAGTCATTAAACATGTAATTGGATTTTTTTTTTTTTTGCTATCTTAACTTTTCTACGTTATAAAGGATCTTTACAAATTAATGACAGAATATGAAGCTGCCCTGAGAGCTATTTGCCCATTAAAAACAGGCACGAAAAACTCCTATCCCCATCACATAGAGAACTATCCCACCAATTTCCAATTACTTCTGCCACTGACAGTTCACTGGACTGTTAAGTTATATTCTGCACCATGCTGCTTAATGTAGTTAAGTCAGGCAGGTATTTTCTGCTTTTCTTTCTTCTTTCTTCTTCTTATTTCTATTTTTTCCCCTGATTGTGAAGCAATTAAGCTATGTCAGTAATGAAACAGCAGAATTTTAGTACTATAAAGACACAGTTAATTTAAAGATGGATCCCTGGAACTCACTGAATAAATTCTCCTAGCACCCTGGTCCAAAAATGTTTCTCTAAGTCTATTCAGGACCTCCAATAAAAGCCTTTCCTATGTCATTTACAGCTATAAAGAGGCAAGAAGCCTTAGTAAAATGCTAAAGAACTCACTTCTGTATTAGATAATGATAATATTAGTGTTAATGGTAATGAGGAAAAGGATTCACTGTGGCTTTTTTTTCTGCCATTTTATGAAAACCTTCAATTGAAAATGCAGTAAAAGATTAAAAAATAACACTTATGTCAAGAGCTGGAAACAAAAAACATCTAAGGCTTTAGAAGCTCTTTGACGGGAAAATCTAAGTGACAGTTGTGTTAGCTTTACTATTAGGTGATCTAGCCTTTAAACAGGATGTTAGTGGCATTACTGGGAGTTGAATATGTCAGCAAAGCACCCTGTGTCCGTGGCTACCTCCCTACGAGTTAGAGCTACTGGGGCATTTGCGTTCTCTGTGTTGTGTGTGGTTTTACTTCCCACGGATCTCACCTCCTTGAGGTGTTTGTGGTGTATCCAATAAGGTATCCGCTCTTTGTAGGTTGGTGATTAAATAACACACAATTCAGAAAATTGTAATATGTAATTTCTATGTTTTAAGTGGGATTTAAGGGAACGATTTAAGGAAATATTTAATAAATAAAAAGTAAGCCATCTCAGGATGGCCAAGGGTGAGATAACCAAAATGTAAATGGAGTTTATAAAAACATTGTGTCAAGTGTGGACTCTCCATCAGGTTGCTGGTAGGATTCCTTTTGAACCAGTTCTGTGGTATCATTCATGAGCTTAGGAGGAATTGTAACTTAGCCACTTCTGATTTAAAAAGAGACATCATCAGTTATTATTGAGGGAGGGGAAGAACCTGTGTTTCATAGAAGTTGTGTGATGTCTGTGAATCATTACAGTGATTGTAGTACAGCAACTACAGGAAAGGCAAGTACAAAAAATCTAACAGTAGTTTACAGGTACTAATGGCTACAAAAAAACAAATCCAAAATGGAGTGGCTACAGAGAAGGACTATTAAAATTGACAGGGGAATATAGAACCTATTTTATGTGGAGACATTAAAAGACACTGGACTTTTAAATAAAAAGGGGCAGGAGCAAGGCGGGGGGAGTAATAGTATTGCTGTATAATTATCTTTCCTCATGGGAGCAAATAGTATTCAAGTTAAAGAAAAACAATGAAACATGCAGATAGGTGCAGATAAATTGCATATGTGGGTGCAGCTGTCCTCTGGACAGAGAGTGCTGAGAACACCCACGTGCCATTTCGAACATCACTTTGTATTTACAGTATCTCCTTTACCACATTCACTCCATGTATATTTTTCAGTGCATCCTAATAAATGTCCTTTCTGTAAGTCTGAACTCCAGTAGGTCTCTCAAGCAGATTAATGCTGAGATATTGGTGGATAAGGTGGTGTTTGTACTGGAAACAGCAACTTGTTGCACACTGGCCAGATTTACAAGATGTTTAATTTGCCAGACTTTTTCTTTCTACATCTTCAACTCTCTCACTGAAGTCTGGTTTGATATTTTGAAAATTTATCTTGGCTCTCTGATTCTGAGAATTTAGTTTGGCCCATCAACTAAACAGAAGAAAATAACCAATGCTTTAAGGTGGTAAAATGCACTTTCTCCTCTCACTGCTTTTCCTTTCCTTGTATGCTGTTCTCACTCCTTTTCAAAGATCTCCAGGCAGAGGTTTGAGTTCAGGTATTCCTTCATTTTTTAACCTCATACTTAATTACACTAGTGTGATTACAAGGTGGAATGTATTACTAAACCAATGGGAGATGATTTAACACCCCTTTTCAGGGTTTGGAATGATTTACCAAGGCTAATAATTTCAGAGAATTACTGTTTTAAATGCCCATGCTTGGTTCAAGCACTCCATTGCTACTCTGCAGAGCCATATACAAATAATATAATTTTATAATGAGTGGAAAACCTCCTGCTCCAGCCTGTAAATTAATAGCTGAAATTTACTCTTGAGCAGACAGCTTGTGTCTGGGCCAGTTCACACCTGGTATCACTTCAGGGCTTGTGTGAAATTCAGGCAGGCCATAGGCTTTGTGCTGGGTTTTTGAGCAAGGCTATTTTCACTCTGCAGCGAGCAAGTGCAGTCATATGTTTCAATAAGGGACTTATCCGTTAGCATGTGAAAATGTTCCTGCTAATTTTACACCTTGAAAACAAATCAGGGTTTCACAGTTCGAAAGCAGAAACCAACCAGCTATAAACCGTCAGATTGACTGTGATCTCAGAATTGAATAGGTCTATTTGTTCTAACAAACAGTTAGGCCATTAAATTGCAAAGCCTTCCAGTGTTTGTCCAGGTAAATAAGGACACATCCAAATTGATTATCTGTTGTTCAGAGGTAATGATACGTAATAAACTATTCGCTCTGGGTAACGTAACAGAAATGTTCTGTAGCCCACAGATGTGCCATATCTTCCCCTGTAAGAGCAGGATCTATCCGCTAGCTGCAGTCCAGGTCTCCACATTCCACCTTCCTGCCCTCCCCACCCCTGCAGGCAAGATGCATTTGCCTGATGAAACAAACGTGTACGTTCTTCTTGCTCCCATAACCCTGTGTGATGCCCCTGCCTCTGCTGATGGGAATTCCTCAGAAATCTGCATGCGGGTACATCTGCAACTCACAGAAAAAGGCTTCAGGGGCATTAAGTTTGATCCTGTTCTTTCCGGTGTCGTTATACTCATTTGAAAAAAGAATATCTGTCATCACAGACGTCAGATCTACTGGATGCCCAGCAATAAATCTTGTGCTCTTGTCAAAATGTCTCTAGCAGAATTTCTAGGATGAAAATTCACAGCTCAACATTAGGCAGCAATTTATGATGTGTGATACAAGCAGGATGAGCGGTATTCTATTAGGAAAAGGGGGAATCTCTAAATTTTGTCAAATGGAAAGTAGTTAAATGATGCTTTTCTCAGTTAGGAACTTAACTGACTTTTTAAACTCTCATATAAGAATTCTTCCCATGCACATATTCTTAGTATCTCCAGAGTTAGAGTACGGTTATGTGCAAAATATGGCTGGAAATCTCCGTTGTGGGGGAGAGGGCATAAGCAGCTGGGACTGAGAACCAGGGGCAGAAACATTTTCCATCAGCAGCAGGACCTTCTTTATGGGATCCTGTTCCATCAGTTGTGACAAACACCAAACTGAATGTTTGGTGAGGGTAATAATCCGTGCTGAGGCAGTGTGAGAATGATAAATGTTTTATTGTCTTTATTTTTCTCACATCACTTGCCAGTTAGACTTACAAGGTGAAATTAGTAACCTTCTGTGGTGGAGTTTGTCTTGCCAAATTTTAGCTGACTGAAGTATTGAGTGGGATATTGTGTGTAAATAAAACACTTGAATTTAGACACCTAGAGATGTTTATGCCCAGGCTGGTGTTTAGGCTGTCCTTACAGCACTGCCTGTGGCTCTTGGGGAGCTGTTGGAGCAGTCCTGGAGCCTGGAACAGTGTCATGCCCTCACTCTAGGAGCTGCGCTGACTGATGGCTCTCAAGGCACATCAGCAGAGCTGAAGCTCGCAAGGACTCAGCTCATCCTTCCTGATTTCAGGCCCTTTTAGTGCTGTGGTACCCTCCTGCCTTGGGCTGCCAGTCAGGCAGAGGAGAGTCTCCTGAAGGCTCTTTTATGAGGAGCTGGACCATCACTGGAGGTCGATGGAAAGGAACCTGACCTGTATCGATGAGCAACCTTTGTAATCAGGGAGAAGACAGGTGTCTTAAACATTTTCATTTAATCTGTCATAAATGTCTATTTTAGAATGAGACAAAATCTAATTTCTCCTGAACCATTGTTTAAAGGGGACTGACTATGGTTGCTTAACTAACATTTGGAGCCTTGTGGTGGAAGAGAATCACATAGATTTGGTGGAAAAGAGGAGGTCACATCTCCCTGTTTACAGTGTAACTTTGCTGATATCAGGAGGGCAGCACAATGGGTACATTTAACCAATGTCCACTGACACAGAAAGCAAGATAACTAATCAAACAAGCGAACCAGGCTTATCTCTCAGCGATCATGTAACAGATGGCAGGCAATATGGAAAGGGGAAGACAAAAAGAGAGATATTAATATAAGATAGGCAGATAGATGGAGCAGTACTTTCAAAAATAATAAATGGCTAAAATTGAAGGCCAGTTCTCAAATGCATATTCAGAGACATATGTGTTGAACTCTTAATGGAAAAATCTTAAAAAAAAAAAGGTAATGCAGGATCATGTGTTGACATTTATTTTCTATCTATAAAAGGAAGAAACACATCTAGATTTTTCTTGAGTCCTCTTTCCTCTGAAGTTGCTAAGTATTGCAGTGGAACTGAGATGATGTAAGTAAAAAGACGTGAAGATTTTCTTTCAAAAAAGGGAAAGAATAATAAATGGAAGGGTGTTTCTTTTTATTTCATTTCAGAAAATGATAAGACTAGTTAATCTCTTAAAAGATGAGAAATCTGAATCAAAAGACCCTCCAACAACAGAAATGCAAATATGTTTGTAACCACTAGATGGTACTTAAAGCACAGGGTTGGAACGAGTTGCTCTGCTGTGAGATGTGTAGTGAGGGTATCTGTGTCAGAGGCTTAGCAAAGTCGAGGTTGGTTTTATTTTTTCCGTATCCAGGAGTAAGGGGGGGAAAAAAAAGAAAACCCAAAACTAAATCTCTTCTGTGCCTTTTTTTGACTTAAAAAAGAAAAATGGACGTGGCAAAAGTGTTTCTGATTAGATTGGTACAAAAAGATGATGCATTCTTTCTGGATGAATCAGGAGATACGAGGTTCTGTCACTCTTTAGATATAGACCTGAAATACTAAGCTTAAATTTATAGCCTCTTGAATGAGCCACAGGACTCTGTTTACTCATAGAGTAGAATTGGGTGCAGTTCCAGCAGTTCCTCTGTGTGATCAGTTACTTTATCACCTTGATCAGTTCAGAAGATACAATAACTCTCTTTTTTAATACATCCTACTACAGTAGATCCTTTATCAACCTGCTTTGGATTTAATCACACTTCTGGGTCAGGAATCCTCTTCCCATCTGTCTCTTTCACATACATGCAAACACATGCCTGCATAGCTATAAATGCCTGCATGTTACTTTTTGATTTTTTTTTGCAATTTTTACATTTTCTGGAGGAAAGGCTGCATGAGATAGGGACCAGGTCTAAAGAAGCAGCAGCTGAATTGCAGCAGCCCTGTTTTTTCTGTTCTAGTTTCCAGAAACAACAATCTATTTCCAAAAGTAACTAGTAGAGGAATTTGCATCTATAAGAATGATATTTCAGTGGCTACCTGGATATTTAAAAGTGTATTTGGATGCAGATTTTGGACTTTCTGTCTGACTTTATAGCATGAACTCAAACGTGTTGTTCTCTTTGTGCTGGGTAACCTCCTCTATTTGGTCCCAGGCTCAGTAGTTCAATCTGGTGCTTTGGTTTGGCTTCATTCCCCACATAAATTTTTTACAGCGAAGAGTAGCACTGACGAGGTCAGTGAGATTTTCCAGGAAATTGTGAATAACAAATGTCTCTCCATGGTTCCTCCCGCTGAACACCCTGCTGTGCAACGGGGAGCATTTCTTCCTGACCTCTTCTGCCTATAAGCTGTCCCTGGAGGTTTTTGGATCGATATTGTTGCTCAATGTACATGCAAAGGTTAGGCTGATTCTTATTCTCTAAAAAAAAAATGCCACTAGGTCTTTTCTAAAAGTATCTAAAACGATTTGTCTCTGAGGTATTCTGTGTCATTGAGCTCTAAACTCTCCAAATATTTATTTGGTGTCTCTGATTATCCAACAACAACAACAAAAACCAAACCAAACAAACAAAAAAAACCACCACAAGAGAAACAAACCCAAACGTTCCTGTGATACCTTTTGATAAATAACTGTGAATGACTTTAAGGTTGGAAACTTGCATCTAAAAATGTTACAAAGTGTTAAATGATCTAGACAGTTAGTAGGGAATGGCTTTGTTACCTGGGCCTAAGTTTTCCTTAGGAATGGTCAGTCTGTGTCTGCTGCTTCATATTTCTTTGCCTGTCTGTGGCAAACTTCATCACAGAAAACCAACAGCTTTGGGCCTGATCTAAAGCTCCTTGAGCACAGGACAAGTTCTCCTGGAGGACAAAGTCCATTCATTAGTTCATGGCAGCCCCTGTGAGCAGGAACACTTTTCACAAAAACAAAGTTTCAGGAATAGCTCTAGCCTTGGTCTCGTCACTGGGATTTGCTCTTGCATAATAGCTTTGCACCAGGAAGTTTAGCTTTGGTAATGAGACCATGTATGAAACTTTTGAATGTGAGTTTTACCCTGCACTTCTTGATTTTGATCAGCTGTTTCCTGGGAATTACTTTTTTTCTAGCATGAAGGTTGATCAGAAGTAAACTTCTGGGCAGTTTTTATTTTGTTCCATGGTGTTTTATAAAGATGGACCCCAGCATCTTTAGAAGTCACACACTGGTTGTATCTGTTGGCCAGTTGTGTTCTATAGCATCAAGAAAGTCAAGAAGCTGCACCTGGCACAAGTATGCTGATAACACTTTCTTCTTTCTTGCAGTTGGTAAAATCTGGTTTTTCAGTTGCAACTTGCCTCCAAGCCCCTGAAATTCCTTTCAAATATTTGTTCCAAAGCTACACTGCTCTGAACTCAACCATGGAAGTATTTGCCGTTTCTTTTTCTAAGAGAAAATCCTATCTGTTCCTGTCTGCCTGCTGCTCCATCTGTTTACCTGATCTGCTGCTTCATAATCTGGAAGAGAATACCTTTTGGGTTGTTTCATATGTGTTTTGTAACCACTACAGAGCTTTGCTTGAAGGGGCCAAACTCATCTGTGATGGTGAAACTTCACTGACTTCAGGTAGTTGTACAAGGTGAATCAGATCTTCCCTTGGGATCACTCCAGATACAAAATGTGTAGATGTATGAACAGACAGAGGTACAGAGGGGAATCAAAGTAAGGTTTTGCAGAGATTGTTCCAGGACAGTAGTAAATCATACACTCACTGCTGCACTGCACAGAATGTGCTAAAGGAGAGCAAGAAAAATGAAGGAATATGCAATTCTGCCCATTTCAGCAGTTAGGCTTTTGTTAGAATACTCTCAAGCAATTACAAAGCTGCCAGGACTGTGTTTAATTAAATATATTAGTATCAGTACAAAAATAAAACCCAAGCAACACTTACATCTTGCCTACAAGGTGTTATTGTTCTGTTTATTTTTTACAGATAGATATTTTTTCAGGAATAAACTTGCCAAGTGTTGAGAGAGAGAGAAGGAACAAGAGAGAAGTATGTAGAGGGAAGTAGTAAAAAGAAATATGGATGTTACGGGAAAAATGGCACTGCTTATATTTCAGAGAGGCAAACAAAGTACAGTGCATATGTGACAAGGAAGTATGACTTGAGTTCCCTTCTTAAGGCTTCATTGAAATTGCCCAGTCCTTGAGAGAAAACAGATGACAGAGTAATTAGAGATGGTGCATACAATTTATCAGTCACGGTCTTGAATTTCTTGTAGCTGATTGAAGTGACCAGATGATTTTTTACGAGTAGACCATATATTTGGGGGGGATGAGGGAAAAGGAGGAACACAGCTGAGCACAAATAATACCTCTTTATTTGCCTAGAATCCTCAAATGGTTTGGGCTGGGAGGGACCTCAGAGAGTATCTAGTCCCAATTCCCTGCCATAAGCAGGGATGCTACCCACTAGATCAGGTTGCTGATTCAATGAAACCTGAATCTTTAACTCCCAAAAAACACTTGCCTGCAGATGTTCAGGTGAGGGGAGACACAGCCATCCAGCACCTATGGCTCTGCTGCTCTTTCTGGGACAGGCTTTGCACACCCAGGAAAGTGTGGGGCTGCTTTTGCTCCCAGTGGAAGAGGGGTTCAGCTGTCTACTATTTCCTGAGTACACTAAGGCTTTGCCTACAGACCAGGCACGTTCCAGAAGGGCTGTGTCCTCACAGGGTCTTACAGGCTGCTGACTTTTGCCTAGTGGAAAAGCTGGTACAAGATTTGATCCCAGGCTTCTTTTTCTTGGCATTAAAGAGATAAGTAAAAGATTTACATATAATCCATATTTTAAACTGCAACTAGGGTGGAGTAGGAGAATTCTGAGATAAAGTGCTACAGTATATGGTTTATATCATCTTGGTTAAATTATGTCAGAAATACAGATGCAGCCACCCTTTTTCTGAACACCAACATTTTCTGAAATGTTAGTGTGCTAGGTGAGGCAGCCAAGGCATGCTTCCTTCCCAGCTACCAGTAGTGCAAAGTATTTTGACTCCCCTAGGCAAAAAGATTTTTAATTGCATTTAAATCCATCAGATACTTTCTGGAAATCTTAACTGTCCCATTGTTGTGGGGTTTTCTTTTGCTCAAGAAGGGGCGTCAATTCTGCCCTACTACTCAGAGCCTTGAGAGATGTACCTGCAGGTGCCACGAGTGTGTGATGACTCCTAGGCACAGGACTTAGGTTCAGTAAGAGAGGTGTTTTGGTCTAAATGCTGGAGTCCTGGCTTGAGTGTTATTTCAAAGGAAGATGATCACCACAAACTCATACCGTCTGTATTTGAAGTTCTCCTGTAATTTTATGTGAGATTCATTTGTCTCCATTGCCTGTAAGAGTGTGAACCAACAAAGAAAAGGGGTATTCTTACACCAGAGGAAAATGTCCACATTGTTACTTGGGCATGAGCCTTTCTCAGTCTCCAGGAGGGGGAAATAAAGAGAGGTTAAGATGAAATAACAGTTGGATTTGTCTTTCAGTCCCTGAAAGCTGTGGCTATAGTTTTCAGAGAAGCTAAAGGAATTAAGTATGTATTTCTTTTTCAAGTGAAAAGTCCAAATCTCTGACATAAGCCTAGATATGAAATGTTTTGCATGCTGTATTTTAGCCTCAGAACCGATCATGTTTTGAGTTTATCCATGTTCCTTTATTACCTGACCAATCCCATAGCATTTATTATGCTAGTAGCAGAATCTTACATTAATTCACAAAGAGAAAAAATTGGGGACATCCAGAATCTCCGACACAGAAACACTGATGAAGAAACAACTTGGCGCTGGGTGCACTTTCTGTATTTTCCTCAGAGTGTCTCAGGTGGAGGCTGCAGAATGAAAATGCTCCAGTGATAAACACTTGTGAATGGTGGGGAGAGACACTATAATTTCAGGTGCAAATCCGATAGCTTACCCTGTGGATGGAGGGAGAGGATTAGTTCCCTTCACCACGCTCTTCTCATGCCTCCACCCACCCCCCCCATCTTCAGGAACTATATCCGAACCCTCCATCTAAACCTAAAAGCTTTATCTGTCCTTTAGTGAAACATCTTTTATTTGCCAACTTGTTTTTCCCACAGACTCCCGCTCCCTTTTGTGTTTGCGCTAATGTTCGAATGTCTACACCGCGTAGCCGATGATTATTTGTGAGACAGAGTGAGTTAATGCAGATTTGCAAGCTGTTCCCATTTGTTAAATGTCAGAAAAACACATGCAAGTCACTGGCTTTAGCACTTAGCTGCCAGCTGGCTCTTCTGAAAGGAGGGGACAAATGACAGTCTATCAAACAGCATGCTTTCAAAGAAAGAGGAGACCTGTTCCAGAACTGCAGCTTCAGAGGCTCTTTTAACAACATAAGCAAAACTGGGAGCCAACCTCATTTTTTCCCCCTGGCTGTAATGAACACATAGCTTAGCGACAGCATTCCCCCACCCCCAGTAAAAACGAACTAGAATTACAAAGCTTATGAGGAAAAAAAGTGTCATATTTCCTCTCTCTTTTACCTCAAATTTTATTTATATTTATTTATTTATTTCTTTTTGGCTCAAAAGTAAGACTAAAAATGCCAAAAGGGAAAGGAGTGGGGTTCTGAGATCAGTCACAAATCTCAGAAGATTGCAGGAAACTGTGCCAAATGGAAGTGTTTATCCATGGGTAAGTGCCCAGTGTAGATTAACATATTTTAATTATGGTCTCCGGGTTTGCTGCACTCCCTGAAGAATACATGGTTTAGGCCTCACTGGTGAGCCAAAGTTGTCGGGGGGGGGGGGCAATATTTTTGGTCGTGCATGCTGATGGGGTGCTGTGTCCTCGCTGTGCCTGGAGTGCCGAGACATGGCTTTCTCCCGGAGCAGATGCCGCAGGATGGCGGTTTCTTCGTGCCACCCGACATGCTCCGACCCTGACCCGGAGGCCAGCGCTCCTCCGCTGCGGCTGCCAGCGCGGGGGCCGGGGCGCAGCTCTGCTTCCCGGGGTGATGTCCGCCGGGACCTCCGACATCACCCGCTCATTAGGATGTCTCTGAACAGCTGTCATGTGGTGCTGACTTTTTGTCACGGTTGACAGCGGTGAGATTAAAGCAGGTAGCCGGCGGCTGAAAAACTCTCTGTTTTGTTACGAAGCCCTGAGTCATCTAACCCCCGTTATAAATACTAGGTGTCAGATTTGGATTCACAGAGTCACTCGTAGCCTTGGGTAGATCCCATTACACAAATGGTCCAATTTATTACAGCAGGACTATTTGTATACAAGATTGCCATCATTGTCAAGATGTCAAAATCTAGTCTGGTATGTTTAATGCTTCGTAATTAACAAGCTGCATCATGCTAGTGAACATCTTCCAATTACAGAATAAGATTTTGAAATGAGTGGTCAGTTCCCAGAGTTTTCTATGTTTAAACTCAGTGCCAGTTAGGCCAGGGCTTTGGGAGGAAAGAGTGTGGTGCCAGGCGAGGTCCATTTTTCTTCCCTGTTCTTATTTTAAGGCGAACATCCAATTTCCTTCTTATAGGAGAGAGACAGATCCATGAAGAAGGTAATTCATTCTGCATAGCTTGCAGAAGGAGTCTCTTCTGCTTACCTCTGTCACTGGAAGGAGTCCAGGTTCAGTGCTACCTGATGGAATGGGAAAAACTAGGTGAGATGAAACCTTTTCCAATTTCAAACAGTGCCTGCAAAGCCCATTGCTCTGTTGCTAATAAATTCTTTTCAGGAACAGTCTCAAATAAGGAATTTGGTGCCAAAGATGCTCTCAAATTGTCATCTAAACCACATGACCTTTCAGTTTTTTAATCCTTGGGAATAATAAATCTCTTGGTCTCTATGCTTTTACCCTGAAAACATACCCTGGGCACCCCTAAATTTGAACAGTGGGTTGGCTAACTCCTGCCTAAATCCCAGTGAGATCCAGGAATTAGGCAAAGTTAAGCCTCTAAATCTGATAGGTATAACTTAAACCATCCCTGATGTCTTCAAGTTCAGCACAAGGCCTTACTTTACTCAAGGCCCCTTTCATAGATAAAAAATGTCTAGCTATTTAAACGAAAAAGTGAGATATCCCAGGTTCCAGGCTGTCCTCATTCAGATGAATATGAAATAAGAGACTTCAATTGCTCTAAACTTCTCATTATAGTCTCAAACTCTAGGCTTTGAGACTGTCTGGGGAAAAGGGCTATAAAAGTTATTGTTCTGCAGCTGGAGGAATCTAACCCCATTTTGAATTTTGAATGCTCAGGGTCTTCAGAGCTATGTCCGTAGAGATATTCAGAGATATTTAGGCACCCAACTGCTCTTTGTCTCAGTGCCTTCATCAAGAGAGATCACAGTCTGCTTGGATGTAAAGCGTAACAGAAAATGAAAGCACCAAGCAATATCAGCCTGTGGAGAGAGTGAGAAGACAGTTGTTAATCTGAAAATTTCCTCCACATTAGATTCTTATTATCTTTCCTTTTGCACCATAAACTGTTCCCTGCAATTGTGCTTGGGATCATTCAACTGAAAAGAAAAGCTCCCCTGTCCATCTGCCTGGCAGGACTGTCCAAAGGTACCTCCTTTTCTCCTTCCTTTCCTCAGATCTGGCTGGCAAAGCTTATCAAACAGAGCATTACGATACAGTAGCCTCTCCAAACCTCCCAAGTCTGACTCTGAATTCTGAGATCCCTGAATTTGTTGCATATGGCACACCTGCATTTTTAGTGGCTTTAAAATATTGCTAGGGAAAGACCAAATTTGGCAGCCTGAGAGAGCTGAGACTGCTGCAGATCCACACCAGACGTCCCACGAGTCCGGAGACAGAGCATGTATTCCCTGCAGGCATGCCGGCACACAGGCACACAAACATATATGTATTTATACAGAGACACATCCAGATCCATACACCTCAAAGACACTCTGCGCATACACACTCAGCACCCACAGCTCGTCATGTCCCCTCTCTGGCTGGTCAGGGTGAAAAATGTGGATCCACCAGTAGCTGGGCTCAGGCACTCAGTCTGACCAGTAGCTACCTGTGAATCCCAGTTGTCCTCATGTTGCTGGTACCTGGTTCTAGGAGGACCTGAGGCTGCAGCCCTCCTCCAGGGTTATACAGACACCTTGCACACACCATCCCAAACACAAGAGCACTAGCCATCCTATTTACATACAGCTGACTGGTTTATCCCCTTTTCCTTCAGTTGCCCCGTATTTGGTTCTCCCTTTCCCACCTTTTTAGTTTTCTAACTTCTTCCAAATATCCCATAAATTCCATCTAATCCCAAAACACTCATAATGTGCCCCTGGGTTCTGACGTCTCTCTCTGTTCCTGAGAGAAAGCAGCTCCTGTTACTAAAGGGTGGGGTGATGCTCCTTATGGGCACTCCTGGGAGGAGGCATGACAGAGGCTCATTTCTTCCCTGAAGTTATTTGGGTGCCTCTTCCTCACCATTATTATGCTCTGGGTTTCTCTGTGTGTGTGGAGATGAGCCTTTTATTTCACAACCTGACAAATACCTGCTTTCTGACAGAATTTTCTTGTTGCCTGGGTAGATCCTTCTTTGTCTCTGAGGCATATAAGCTCTGTCATACTTGTTACATGAAGAGCTTTGGGGTGAGTAAGCCCTTTCCCTTTATTTCCTTGAAGAATGTCAGGCTCAGACCTAAGCAGTAAATGCTGGTAACAGCAGCACGTTGTTCATGTAAGCAAGTGGCAAGACAAGACGTGTCTACTAAGTAGAGTAGGATGCGTCTGGGGAGACTGTGGGGATCTGGTCATCAGCTCATGGACTTCTAACCATGCGAAAGTCAGCACCCCCGCTGGGAAAAAAGGTTATTAGTGCTAGATTTTTCTTGGAGCATCACTGTCAGTAAGTAATGGCAGCAAAATACTTCAACAGTTAAGGGTGTCAGATAAACACAGACACTTCGTTTTTAAGTGCACATATAAGACACAGATTTTCAAGGATGCTTGGATTAAAGATCTTCCTCATGTTCAGGTGAAACTTCCTGTGCATTAGTTTGTGCCCATTTTCCCTTGTCCTGCTGCTGAGCAAGACTGAACAGAGCCTGGTCCATCCTCTGACACCTCCCTCCAGAAACTGAAAGACATTGACGAGGTCCCTTCTCAGTCGTCTCTCATAAACTGGAATTTTAGACCTGGTAGGAGACACAATAAATACGGCAGAGAACAGGCAAAGATGAAAGCAACATTCTTATTTACCATTCATCCTGAACCCTGTTTTGTCAGTGTGGCAGATATACTTTGAGACAGGATGGTGGTAAAGTACATATTATGATTGAAAACATTATTTTCTCATTTTACTGCTTCCTGTGCTAGTTGAGGGAGGTTATCCTGGGCATTTGTGTTCGATACAGCCTGGAGTGCTGTACATTGAGCCAGCTCTGAATGAGGAGGCTGCAGGACCTCAGTTTACCAGCACCAAGCTGGGATGACCAGTCTGCTTGAGCAGCCAGAACTAGCCTCTCCTCAGGTGGCGATGCTGCAGTGCAGACACTCGGCTATTTCGGAGCCAATTTAAATCTCTATCTCACAGTGATGTTTTATGCGAAGCAGGCTTATGCTTAGGGCCTGATACATAGCCCACAGGAATGGATAGGATGCTTTTGACTGCGCTTCAGCAAACTCCAGCTAAATCCCTAAATTCTCCCCACCTCACTTCCCTTCCTTGAAACAGGGATAACCACCTTTTCTTAACACAGTGCCCATCTTGCTCAACGCAACAAGTCCTTAATCATTCAGGGAGGAAGAGAAGAGAAGAGAGGGAAGGAAGGGCAGATGGTATCATCCTAATGCAAATAATAAATAATCAGATTAATCCCTGCATCATGACAAGAGTTTCATTACGTATAGAACTAGGGAAAAACACTGCTGTGTTCCCCAGGAGCAAGTCAGAGGGGAACATGATAAAAAGTGCTCCCAAGCTTGCTTTTTTTCATTTTTTTTAAATTTCTCTTCTATTTTTTTTTTCCTCATTTGTTTTATACTGGTGGTAGAGCAGTGTGGCAGAGCGAAAACAGAAAATTACAGTGCTTGAAGTCAACTTCTGTGTTTAAGAGATTTTTGTCAGCATCTCACAAGCAGACCAAAATGTGACCAAATGCTCACATTGTAGGGGTCTTGTTTTTGTGATCTGCATCCATATGTCACTTCATCAGAGAGGCATGATCATGGACTAAAGCAGGCAGACCTGAAATGTCAGTGCTCAGGTAAGAGGAAAGTCCTCTTTTCCCTGACTTTTTAGCTGAATTGTTGAGCTCTTTGCACTGATACTGCTGCTTCTTGGTTGCACTGCTTCTATTTGTGCAGTGTCCTCATGCCTGTCACTGCCTGGACCTCATTCAATAAACACATTAGCCACATCTGAGAGTACAAATATTTCTTCAGAGGCTTAAATGTCTATTTGAACATGTGATTGCAGTAACTGCACGTGCAGTCAGAGCCAGCCCAGTATACACCATCAGTACTGACATGTCCAAATTTAGGAAGATCACAGCAGGAACTACACCGATGTCAGATGACAGGCAACACAGGCTGGCTGCATCCATGGGTCTGCCAGAGGTGGTCCTGTAAGTCACATCAGAGGTGGGGTGGGATTGCCAGTCACTGGAAACCCTCCGTGTGGAGGATGCACATCACATCCAGCGTTGGCTGTACTTCTCCTGAGCGTGGCTTTCCATCTGCTTGCTCCTAACCACAGGCTGGGGGTGTCACCTCTTGCCTCGTTGATGTAGCAGTGGCACATGCGGCAAAAGGCCCACTGCAACCCAAAAAGTCAATGTGGAGATTTCCTGTTGGCAGACATGATATGAGAGGAAACTCATCTGCTCTTTTCCCGACAACATTCCCTTCTTTTGCAGTTCTGAAGCAGGAGATTTCTTCCAGTGCAACAGCAGCTAGTCAATACACACTTTCACAAGCAGCACGAACTGAGCAAAGTGAGCGTTTAATATCTGAAGAATGATTTATAATGTGCTTTACGGAAAAGTTTTCAACAAGTCTGAATTCCCTATTAAAAGCTGCTTGCTTCATTACAGAGTTGCCAAAATAGGCAAAGAAAATATTCCTTGCTTATCCCAAGACTCCTTAACTCCTGACAATTTTAATAAATCAAGGAACATTTGTAAGTACTAAATGTTAAATGTGTATTCACAGTTAATTTTTAATCAACTAACAACGGTGATGTGTTAATTGAATGCCATTAAGAAACCATAACTTGATGCATTAGCTATTTTCCTATGCAGAGGAACTTTTCCCAAGGCTTTCAGTTGTTGCCCAGGCTGCTTTTAAAAAAAAGAAAAAGTGTTTTAAATGTGTTTAGACCTGGAGTGTTCAAACCCTAAAACTGAGCCAAGTTCACAGGGTTAACTGAGGTTTGTAGTTCTATGAACCTGAGCTGAATTTTAAACAAGACTGGGCTAAGTTTCAAGTTGTCTTGTGCCTTAAGGTATGACTTGCAACCTACAAAGTGATCATGTAGGCTTAATATGTAGACTTCTGACTTCAATATGAATTGCTTAATTTTTGGGATGTCAAACAAAAGATCAAACACGGAAGAGTGACATCCACCCATCTCTGAGACTTGTGAAACTTGCTGGTTTTGCATCCAGCTTATCAGCTGGCTCCTCATTGGTGTGAAGTCAGTAGAGCTGTGGCGCTTTTATTCCAAATGGGAATTTGCACTAATGCCTTGATCACACATCTCCTGGATGTAGTGCAACTAGCTGAAGAAGATGCTGCTCTCTGTCTTGCCCCATCTATTGCCTTCTGCTGCTTCTGGCCTGTGGGATGGACTGTTTGTGTTTTCTGCTTCACTCTTTTTTTTTTTGGTGAAAGCAAACTATGTTTGTTTGACCAGTCTAATTAGGAACTCTTTGCTAACCTGGCTGGATCTGAATGTCAATAGGCACTGTTCATATAAGCAGCTGAGAGAAATCTCGTGGGACAGCTTTGGGCAGAGCAAATGGGAATGGGCTGAACCTACTGCTTTGGCCAGCTATGGTACAGATAAAAAAGAAGATGGTCATGTCCCCAGATTCCTCTCCATATATAGTCCTTGCATGTATGTTTTACATATTTCTGAAATAAGTCTGATCAGAAATGCAAGGAGGAAAGGGGGGAGGAGAACTGTGAGACAAAAACAGCTAAGTTATAAATATCTCTATTTTTAGATACTCAGATGAAATTTGCTGTGGGGGTTTTTAGTGATGGTAATCAGGAGAAGAATGAAGGGCATCAGTAAAGATGATTGAAACCTATCCAACGAAAATAATCTACTGCAGTTGGCTCATTTTCTTTCTGATGTTGTGCTCAATGAAATGAATTTAAACTGTTTATTTTACAATTAACATGCAATGTGCATTTCTGAAGTAATTTATGAGAAACAATTTTCTTTTTATGTGGGGCTGCAGCAGACAGAGAGCAGAGCTTCAGTTCACAACGTCAAGGTGAAGCTCCAGGGAGGGAGAAGGTGCTTTCTCGTATATGAATTTTGCCACTTACCATAAAAGTTGTGTGCCCTTTCATGTGTCTTTGCCACAATAACCTCAGGATGCCAGGACGGGAAGCTGGAGGAAGAGGATGAAGGATGTCAGGCTCAGGGGCACCTGCTACTTGCAGTGTTGCAGAGAGCATTGTCTGGTTCATGAAAGTCAGAGTACAATCAAGGCAGACATTTGCTATTAGGTTAGAAACAGGTTGAAGCAGAAATGTGGGAAACAGTCTGTCTCATGAGAGGCCAGAGCCATACATTGCTGAGTTCCTGAGACATTTGTGTCCTGTGTAACCAGGTCTCTTCTGTGGTGCCCCAGCTGCCGCACGCAGTGTGTGTCACTGGACAAGACAGAGGTAACACTGTCCTTTCTCACAGTCTCATCTGTAAAAACCCTTTCTGCATGCTGCATTAATAACCATTATCCATCCCCATTCTCCAATGTGCTGTCAGCAGCATGGATGAGCTGATGATCTGGGCATTATCCTGAGATTTCAGAGTGTAAGGTTTGGTTCCTTGCTCTGTTATATATTTCCTCTGTGACCATGTGTAAGTTGCCTCCTAAGGGAAATATGCTGGGTTGTAAAAGGATCTTGAATCTTGAAGATAAAGTCTTAACAAGAGTCAGTGGCTGGAAGCCAGGCAAATTCAAATGGGGAAAAAAGGTGCACATTTATAGTGGAGAAGGGAATTAACTCTCAGAACAAACTACAGAGATGAGGGAAATTTTCTTGCTTTTGATGTCTTCAGTCCAACACTGAAAAGTAAATGTAGCCAAGTACAGATTAAGCTTAAGCAAAAGCATTTGACTGGATTTAGTGCAGTTGTAATCGTGTGGCAGTAAATAGCTGATGATATCCAAGTGGTTAGACTAGGTGTGCTAATGCTCTTTTTCCAGGCTTTACATTTCCTGAGCCTATAGCACAGAAGAATTTTTGAAGGACTGTGTCCTATTCTCAACTCAACATTTAAATGAAGCAAAGTTGCCTCCACAGGAAATACCTTATATGGAATCCATCTCACCTCGCTTAAGTTGACTAAAAGTAAGCCACCCAGCAATTAGTCATCAAGGGTTGTGCTGAAGTTAATGTCAAGTGCTGGCACATGCCATGAGTGTTTCAGCTGCCAATAGTGCAGATACCAGATGAGCCCTCTGGTCATGCTCTCTCCATCAACTAGAAAAGAGCCTAGATTAACTTGGGCCTGATGATGATCTTTTAAGTGGATGAAGTTGGATGAGATGAATTCCAGCATGTACACCCCTAGCTCAGATGTTTAGCAGCTGTACTGTTGCCTTCACTCTTCTTGTCTTATGACACCTCTCTTTCTATTTATCACTGTTGCAAGACATTCCTAAATTTTATACCCACCCCAAAACAACTTCCACTTTACCAGAATCAAGACCGACCCTGGGGATTAACTGCCCTCTGAAGATGTTTGCCTCTTTCTGTTATCTGTGATGAAGCTGGGGTGTCTAGCTCAGGCTTAAATCATTTTCTGTCCTAAATGATAGGTTCAGTCTTGTAAGAGATTGAAAAAAACCCACTATGTTTCATCCTAGCTGTACTTGAATTTTAAGAGATGGTTTTTCAAGGAAATCTGAGATTCACCCAGATGAGTGAAAACATGCTTATATTGAAAAGATGAGCGAGAGGAGCATATCATGTGACTTCAGCTGTCAAAAAGTTGTAACATAATCATGTGAGGCCAGTCATGTTGGGCTGACACTTCTGGAATTGATGTCACTAGTTCCAGATGCCTGTCCCAGTATGAGGTCAACCTCTGAACAAACAAGGTTTAATTCACTGTCTTCAAACACCTTTCCACTGACCCGCCCCAGATAAGGGGAAACATTGTTTTATTTGGCTGATCAAGGAATTGGAATTAGGGACCAAATTCGACTTCAATTTTTAAGTCAGCATGCTAAGTAAGAAGTAATCCTACATTGGCTGCTTAGGCAGGGATGAAATAAGCACCTCCAGAGGGGGATTCAACCCAAAAAAGATCAGAGTCACCTTCTCAAAGAACATCTTCATCTCCTTTCTTTCAACTATAGAGGAATACAAGGGTGACCAAGACCTAACTTAGAGCAATTACCTAAACAGATAAAATTAGAGAGGATGTATCTGTACCAAAAAATCTTAAAACCCAAACCAACTGAAATTTTCAGAAATCTGCATCTGTTATAATTTTGTTGACACTGCTGGAAAGAAAATGTATCTTAATGTTGGCTCAAATCTCTCCATGTAAAAATATTTATATATTCATCTGTAGATACTTATATGTTTATTTATATGAATATTTATGTATGCGTTTATATACGCAGATAGTCATAGATATGTCTCACCAAGCAATCCTCTAATTAGGTGCTGTCAAAGAAGAGTGGTATTATAAAAAGAATTAACTGGAGATTTGGGGTAAGTTTCATGACGTAGGAGCTTAGGTCCCAATCCTGCAAACACTGTTTGTATATTAATAGCATTACAGTGCAATTCATGGTAGCAATTATGTAATTAAGTTATTCTAGATCACACTAGACCCCATCCTGCTAGCTCAGGTACATATATATTATATTCAGTCATAAGTCATATAGTGAAAAATCATTTAAAAATACTGTTAGAGGGACTCTTCTTTTGGTGTGGAAATTTCCTGTAGCATTTTGTTGTGATCGGGCATTTTTGTTCTATTTATTGGCTGATCATTCTTTTGCTATCTGAGGTAGCACATGATAATCCAGAGTATCTGATGACAGAGACATTTAAATATTGTCTGTTTAGGAGCCTCTGTGATGTTTTCCATTTTGGAATTTTAATTTATGTTCTTTCCTCCAGGGAATTATCTCTGCACAGCTTCAGCCTTAAGTTCACAGACTACTGCTAGGACTGGACATGTTTCTCCATCCATATGACCTCTGTGAGAAACAACAGAGCAAATTTCCAAACCAATTCTCTCATCTCATTTGCCAGGTCCCTTTGACTCCTCTGTGGTCTACAGGGGAAGGGTAAAATTCCTTCTTCCAGTGCTTGAGATGCAGTTTCTTTTCCCCCAGCATCTCTCAGCTCCTCAGCATCAGATCTTCTCTCCTTGTCGAGCACGCTTTCATGGCAGCCATGTGTGCTTAGAGCTCGAACAGCAACTTGAACAGAGTGGTCTGCTTTGATTTCCTCACTCAACAGGAAGGGACATCTGGATCTACAATGGGGGGAAAAAAAGGCAAGCAACCACTTTTCGGAACATCAAGGAAGGATGTGATTTTAGCAGTCAACATTTCGTCCCCAAACTAGCTATTTTTGCCCCAGGTGCAATCTTCACTGACTCCATCATGCTTGTGTTGCTGTACACCCAAACCACAATGCATTTAGAGAGGGAGGTATTTATTTTCCATGCCCAAAATGAACAGTGGAAGTGCGGCTTGCTGGATGCCAGAAGGGAGTTGGGAGCATTTGAGCCCAAGATTCAGGAGCGTGTCTGTCTCTATGTAGTGGGTAGGATATAATTTGATCTGTACGGTCAATTCACTGTAACAGAGCATGGATTGCAATTTTTTCCACCTACAAAAGCAAGATTTAATACTGCTAGGTCCTGGCATGCCTGAGCATTTCAAAACATATGTTAAAGGTCCATAAAAGTTAAGCAGATGCCCACCTAACAGTACGGGTATTTTCCACAAAGCTCAAGGTCTTTCATTTGTGGAATAGTACAGGTATGCTGATGGCAAACTTTGATTATCCCTAATCCTCTTTTGTCTGCAGGGGAATAAATCAGAAGGAACGTGAAGCACACAGTAAAGGAACTTCTTTTTTTTTTTACTGAGGAACACTGTGCTGTATATTCCTTACCCAGCAAAGTCAGGGATAAGCAGATTTTACCCTGGTTTGCATCTTCACCCACAAAGCTGTGGATAAACTGCCAGGTCTCACTGCCCCTGATGGGAAGAAGGAAAAATGTCTCTTCCTGGTATTAGATTTTCTAATATTGCTTGTCTAACAAAAGTTATTTTGTCCTGGCTTTGTGCCAGTGAAATGAAGCTTGTGTTCATTAGGGACTCTTTTCCTATGTCCCTTATTCTTCGGCAATGATATTAACAGATACAAAATACTGTGGTTTGGATTTAAAAATAACCTTCTGTTTTCATCCACCTTTCATGCTTGAAAGGAAATTTGTAAATTGTCAAGTTGACTTAATTTTTCCTGTGGACTTGCACCTATTTGCTGTAATAAGAATTTCCCCCTTGGGTTTCACTCATCTCCAGCGTGTGGCAGGAAAAAGGGATTAGGATTGTATTTGTCTTCTTTCTGAAGCCAATACCCTTTCAGCAAGCCTGCTATTAGTTCTGGCTGCCAAAACAGCATCTTAATGCCTTACCTGAGAGTCAAGTATTTTATATTAAGGTAACTTTTGCCTCTGCTGACTTTCAGTATTCTATTTACTTTGGAATCCTCATTCCTTATGGAGCTTACTATTGTTTTATGTGCACTCAAACCTGTATTATGCTTTTTGGTTCCTCCTGCTAACCTGGCAAAGAAATGTGGAAGCGAGTCTTGGGGCTTCTTCTTTCTCCAGTAATGGCCCATTTTAATGAGTTTAGCCTCTGATTTGGACAGCCTCTTAACCCTTTGGCACCAAGAGATGGGCTTTCTTGACACTAAGTGCTCTGCAAATGCGTTTTTCTCAGAGCTGTGGACCACTGGTACCTGGGGGGTTTAGACAGCACTTAGCAGACCCATTTATTTGCAATACAAAATAATGTTTTGTTTACAGCATCCTCCTCACAGGGCATTAATCATAAAGCACCTCATTCCAGCTGCAAATTCTCAGCCATCCAGGGGGGTGTTTTTATCACTTTTTTGTCGTGGTATAAAAGATCTCTTATGTCTTGTGTAAGGAAGAGGGGTGTGCCTGTCTGAAGTTGTATGATTTTTGCAAGGTGCCTTGGAAAGTTTTGTGAGGTTTTTGTAAGTTCAATCTCACAGACAGCAACATCCAGTACATAAACTGGATGGGCACTGTTACCCAGCTCTGACTGTCACAGGTTGTCAATGAAATGTCTGTCACAGTGATTTAGAACTTGACCATCAAAAGGGAAAGAATTTCTGTCTTCAAACTACAGACTTCTATTGTTTTACATGAAAAAATCAGCTATAAGCTATTAATTACTTCAGCAATTATCTATTTTTTGCTGAAGGACATAAGTCAAAGTTGAGCAGTCATGATTTCTTCCAGGGGAAGGCTGAGTTTTACATTCCTTCTGGCCAGTCAAATGGAATATTTCTGTAGTGTATAGCATCACTTCATCAACTGATTGAAAATGTATCAATACATTAGATAGATAGGTCCACATATTTTAATATTTTCTGTGTATAATTTTGCCAATGGATTAAATGGAAATTTTGAAATGGTCACAAGACATATTAGTTTCCTTTTTTTTGAAGGCGAATGAACTGACACAAGGCAAATTGATGTAATTTAACCTAAGGGGATACACTTTGAGTAGTATAAATGTAGGTATCACTTTATACTGTCTATGGCACAGAAACATCCACATGTGAGTGTTGTGGTTGTGTCTGGATGTGACACAACTGGACACAATGGACCCCTGAACCACTCACTGGGTGAACCAAACCCATCCATCTTTCTCTTCTTTTAGGACAAGAAAAGAAATTAGCTTGTTACTG
Source organism: Rhagologus leucostigma (assembly GCA_013397725.1). Lineage (NCBI taxonomy): Eukaryota > Metazoa > Chordata > Aves > Passeriformes > Rhagologus > Rhagologus leucostigma. Next base: position 317,821 of record VZTD01000487.1, read on the forward strand.
GCTATAGGATTTTTCCAATAAATTTACTTACGTAAGATTTTTTTTATTATTATTATTTGAATTTGTCTTTCCAAAACAGATTAATATTTACTTGTTTGAGATTTTTGTTGTGAAAAATTTGTTAAAAGTGTTAATCTGTAATTTTATTTTCCTAATTTTATCTCTGCTTTCATTATGGAAAAGTGGGATTGTAAGAGGTTGAAAAGAGAAAGAAAGGGATATAAAGGAAGAATGGTGAAGAGAGGAAATGTCCACTTAAAAAAGGGAAAATTTTCAGAAGGAACAAATCATTAGGGGGCAAAAGACTTCTCATAGAATCACAAAATGGTTTGGGTTGGAATGAATGTTAAAGCTCATCTCGTTCCACCCCCTGCAATGGGTAGGGATACCTTCCACTATCCCAGATTGCTGCAAAGCCCCATCCAGCCTGGCCTTGGACACTTCCAGGAATGGGGCAGCCACAGCTTCTCTGTGCCAGGGCCTCACCACCCACACAGCCAGGAATTTCTTTCTAACCTAAACCTGCTTTCTCTCACTCCCCAGTTTCGAAAAGGAGGCAGTTTTATTAAAAGCTTCTCTTTTTTGAGGATTTTTGTTTTACTTTACACTCTTTTGGTGTTGATTTCGGTGTTGATTTCAGCTATGTTTCAAAACCTTCCCCTTGTGCTACCTCTTGATGAGCAGTCCTGCTGCCCTACTGAAACCAGCTGGGCTTGGATAGACACTGACTGGTCTTGCCCATCATATCTTGTCTGCTGTGTTTTTGGTGGAGCTGGTCCTTGCATAGCCTAGAGACTTGCAGGCAGCTCTTTGTTGCAGGAGGATCTAAATTGCAGCATTCTGTACTGAACAATAACAAAAATAGTGATAATTGTTGACAAACCAGTAGTGCTTTTAAGAGACAGGCTGAGATACCTAACTCTGGAGAACTTTTGTGTCTGGGTTTAGGAGCTACTTCTTGTGGGTTTGGAAAGACTGATAGCCCCCAGTTTTGGGGCTTGCTGCTTCACGCACCATCTTCAAGCAGGATCAATCCTTGTGTGTCAGCATTTCTGCAACCTGACAGTAATCAATGTACACTTTAATTGGATCAGATGGTCTCCTTTTTTTTTTTTTTTCCCCTCCCCCTCAGTTTATGAGTGACAATTTCTCTTTCTACAAGATTGAGTTTTACATTCACCTGCTCGGGAAGCATGATATCTGCTCCCCAGCATGTCATACAGCATCAGGACCGTCTACTGTCTTGCATGAGGTTATTATGACAGGTTCCTGTGTTTTTGTGGCCTAGCTCCATGAGGCATGTCACATTTGATGAATGTCTGACAAACGTGAGTTGCTATTTGTAGACTTGATTTAGATGAAAAGGAAGTTTTGCTTGGAGAGCTGTTCCCCCTGGATGTGATCTGATTCCAAGCCTTTCAGTTCAGGACAGTCAGTCTGCAGCCCTGACTGAATGATGGGTCGATATCCAATAACTCATGATCAAAAGCTGAAGTCTTCTTAATCAGCAGAGCTTGGGTTTCCTTCAGGGGATGAGAACACTGTGCAACCAGTCTGACAGAGATGCTATTTCCAATTTCTTTAATCTGAGGACATTACAGGTGAAGTTAACTTGGCATGAAACGTTTCTTACATTAATTACCACAGCAAGATAAAAAATAATAGAATATGCATTTTGGTACTCAGTCAGTTAAGACCAAAGCTGATTTATTTTAGGTCAAAGCTCTGCAATTAGGGTTGGTTTTCTTTAGGATATGTGGTTTCCACTTAATTGAGCTATACTATCTGCAAGTTAACTTTTTTCCTCCAACTATGAGCAAGAATCTTAATAGTGACAAATGGATCTAATCCATTGCTTTTCATCATGGTATCGAGGTACAGAGCATGAAAATTTATGACAGTCAAAAGATTTTGCCATAAAAAACCCTGCTGTCTCCTGCCTAGTTGAGCCAGCATTGGAGATTTCTCTGTCTTCCCTGTTGGTATGAGTCAGGTGTCAGACTTGGCTTCAGCTTTTCTTTGGGGACGGCATCTGTCAAAAGTGCATGACACACAGAGTGTCTTCACATTTGGCCAAGATCTTCCTGAGCAGTTCAGACCTTCTGGATATTAAATTACAAATTTGCCTTCTCTTTTCATGGTTTATTTATTTTACAGAAGGCATCTTCTCTTGTTTAATGATCAAGTGGTTTTTCAGGCATGTAATTTGCAGTATTCAGCATTATTTATAGAAATTTGTCATTTCTCTGATACTGCTTTGTTAAGTTTGTCTTGGAGAATTAGCCCACATGTCTGCCAGTTGAGGAGAGGAGAAAAGGATTTGGCAGAACTTTTGTCCTTCTGAGGCCTGAGCCCTAAAAGGAGAGACAGCACCATGTAGACATTACATGTGGCAACAGGGTGACAAGGCAAAAAGCCTTGAGGGTCTGAAAGTGAAAGACTGGCAGCACTGGCTGGAGCTAAACATGATGTGGGGAAATATTTAATGACCAGTGTTCCTGCTAAGTCTGAGAGAAGTGCCGAATCTTATCCTTACTTAGCCAAACATTGAACCTACAATTTAAATGTCCCTGTTGACCAAAGCCATTGCCTCTTTTTAACAGATGGAAAGGGACTCTTCTAATAGTCAAATTTTTGATCACCAAGTTTCCAGGGTACATTTGGGATAAAGGCAGTTCTCCCGTGAGAAGGAGAGCTCATTTTGTTTGTACCTGTAAACAGACCATGGTCTGACACTGTTGAACAGCTCATGCCAAAAGCCATCTAGCTTTGCACCTTGTCCTTTACATTTCTTCCTGTTTTTAACTGTTACTCATTTTTACAGCACCTCAGGTGTGTAAGGTTTTCTGAGCTATCATAAAAGCCAAGCGGTCCCAGTCCATTAGTGACGCGTAAAAGCTGTTTGCAGTTTTATGTCTGCTAGTTTAATCGACTTTTCTGCAGACTACCACATGGTGTTCCTTCCATTATATCACACTGAGGTATAGCAAGAGAGCATTCAGCGTCAATAGGATCAAAGCACAACGAGCAAGAACCATTTGAAAACTGAAGAGCTGCTGTATGAAAGCATTTCCCTTTTAAGCTGGTTTTAAGGGGCTTAAGACCCTTTCCTGCCTCTTGTTGTTAAAGGTGGGTCCAGGTGGGACAGTCTGTTATAAAAATCAGAAAAACTCCTGTAGAACAACATGTATCATGTTAGAAAGGAACCTATGGCTTGGCTCATAGCAAAAAAAATGGTACTGGGTTACTAAAAGACATGTGTTATATCTAAAGCCCACAGTAGAAAATTGGGCCACTGATGTCATTGTCTTGAATCAGAGCACCTCTCTGGCTGAGAAAAGAGGAGACAACAAGAAGCTTTTAAGTAGAGAGAGGAGGATGACACAGCCTAATGACTGCAGCACAAGACTGTACGTCCTTCAGTTGTCTTTTGCTTAGAGAAAGCTGAAGTAAATCTTTTCAATAACAAGCATTAATTCCTCAGCTTGGAGACACTGATGTGTCTGAGAAATCACAGAGTTCATATATGGATTTCTAGTGGTGTATGGTCCCCTTATAGTTAGAGGGATCTAAATCTACCTTCTAAATAAGTGTAAAACCACCCTATTCTATAAAGAACTTTAAGGAAATATTTTAACAATCAGGAAGACCAGTGTCAAATAATTTTAGATACTCCTCTACAAACATCAGCTCAATTCTTAGCAGCAGCTGAAATGGTTAACAGCATGTTAGCAATGAATAGGAAAGGAAACGGTCACTGAATGGAAAAATCCTGTGCTTGCGGGATAATAGATCTCCCTGATATGGGCAGGAGAGGAAATTGTAGGCTACAAGTATAAAATGCTGCATGCTGTTATGCTGTTTTGCTTAATGCACTTAACGGTGAGTACACTCTACCATTCTAGTTCAGCAGCACGGTCTTGGGAGTAAAGATTTGCCTGATCAAACCCAGTTCACCGACAGCCTTGGACATAACAATTGCCTACCAATATCAGCAAAGTAATAATAATAATAAAAAAAAACCCCCAAAAACCAAGAGAGGAATCATTTGGGTCAAGTCTTGCATAACTGAATTAGCAGAATGGGAGTCAGCTGTGGAAAATGTAAGATGAATATTTTGCATTTCAGCGCCGCTAAAACAGCAGAGTAGGCGTTCAAAAGAGAAATATCAAGAAATATGCCTTGATATAGAGATGATGAAGATTTTTCCTATCATGTAGGTAGATGGTAGGAACTCTGAGTCTGGTTCTCAATCTGTTATGACAGTTTGCATCACTGTTGCTCCATTTACTCCAGATTTACGCTTCAGTTAGCCTAGACAAGCATGAGGATTCCCAAAACCCTATCTGTGTTACTAAATGTTCTCAGCATTTCAGCATTCACCCATGTGTGTCTGGTGCATATCCTGTGGTTCTGTAGGCTGAGATGCTTTAGTGTTATTTCCCATTCAGTCGTTTCATTATTTATCTGTCCCTGGAGGAGGATTTGTGGAAATGGCATTGGAGAACTGTCAGTACTTATATGTTCTTGTTTGCATCCTCTTGGCAAAGTGAGTTCCAGATCAAGCAAAGCACATGCTCAAACTTGAATTCATATTCCAGGTAAGCATATTTACAAGCAAAGACTACACACTTCTGAGTTTTATATGCACTTGGAGGGTGGGAAGGAGAGAAGGTTTTTTGTTTAAGAGCATGGTGCAAAACTATGATTTAGCCTTCCTGAGAAAATCATCAGATGACACGTATGTTTCCTGTGAACATCACTGCAGAAAGGGTAAAGCGAATGGGTTTTCCTTCTCATGATTCATTTTGTTTTGCATTTCATTCTGGCTTCTGAGAGTCCAGATGAAACCTCAAGAATTTTAAAACTATATAATTAGTCTGGAAAACAGGGAGGAGAGTCTCATGTGGTGATAGGTACTGAAATAGAAAGGCTAAATTAACAAGTCCTTTTCACCTTGAGGGAAGAGAACTCAGTAGAAGATGAGAGCTTTGTGGTCCGTGTTTCATTCTCCCCCTGACCTCTCCTGTAACTTTGGCCAGGTGCCTCTGTGGGCATTTCCTGACTCATCTTCTGTCTGACTTGCCTGTTCAGCGCTTCAGGGATGCTCTGACTCATCGCATGCTCAGCTCTTACCACAGTGGCTGTGCTGGAGTTTGGGGAACTGATGTCTCACATCCCTCAACCCCAAACTCCCTAAATATCCTCACCACATCTCTCAAACTAAAAGCTGGTGAAAAAAATAAAGTAAAAGACATTTTGCTGTCATGCATAAGCTGCAATTTTGGCATTTTTCATTAAGTGTACTTGGTAACAAGGGTGAACAAAGACTGACCTTTGTAATGGTTATGAAGCAAAGCAAAAATTGGAAATTTCCTCCTGGGTACTGTTTGAAAATACATATTTCTAAATTGTTAAGGTATTTAAGAAATGTCTTATTAGTTTATGTATTTCTGGGTGAATGTATAACATCTGTAATCTCCTAAGAATATAGATACAGTATTAAAAAGAGAAAAGGCATCAAAGTTGAAAGATAAGCAATTCAGAAATATAGCAAGGCCTCCCTGTGCCAGTGGCTTTGTCAGAATGGAGCTGAACGATTTTCAAATGGATACCACCAGACTCTGGAGACAGCCACAGAGACATTTCAGAGAAGACTTTATCTAGAAAATAAGCTAACTATTGGTGGAAAACACCTCTTCCACATGTGGAGGTGATGCCTGGTGATCTGAGGGCAGAAGATACAGATTATTTGGATTCTGTTTCTGTGCTGATGACCCCAAGTAAGCAGTTGAGCCTCTCTTGGCCTGTTTGTCCAGCAACCTTTGTAAAAAATACTGTTAACAAAGCAAAAGCAGGAGTCAAAATATCACACAGACAATAAATACACAGGGAAAAGACTGAGACAGCCAGCTCTGGCATCTCAGTATCAGAAAAAATGGATGCCTGACAGCAACAGTGTAAAACAGGGTGGTATTCAGCTCTACATTCAGACTGCGGTACCCATTTTTGGGTGGGTTGAACAGTGCTCCATATGCTACTGACTGAATCACTGCTGAATATAACAAAAGCTCAGGCTGCCAAGCTCAGCTCCAGGCTTTTCCAGATAGAAAAGAGTGAAAGCCTGAATCTCTCCCAAGTCACAGTCACTCTTCAGTGACTAGAGGGAGGTTAGCGCTGATCTGTGATCCAGAGCTCAGCTAAGTGGCGGTCTCCAAGAGCTGTCCAGGAGGAATAGAGATGCAGCATCCTGCCAGCCCTGGCTTTGCCTCTCAGCCCTCTTCACTCAGGATACCCCACTTGGCAGGGAGTTGAGGGTGACTCCCCACTTCCAATGTGTGGCAAGCTCTCCTGAGAGACAATCATGCTTCTTTCCTGGCAGTGGGAGATCCCAAACTCCATCAGTTGATCCCTGGCTTGAAAGAAGGGGGTGATGTGCACTTTTGATTTCTATAGTGCAACTTTTCCTCCCAATGAATTAACTTAATGTCAATACTAACAACAGTCAGTCGGTTGGTGTTAGGAGCCTGATCTATCCAGCATTGTTGTCAGCATGTTATATATCATGTAATCTGTCTTGGCTCAGAACAATCAATATATTGCTCCTGAATTTGCTTAAAACTGATGGAGTTGAACCAGTCATAGCAAGAGTGGAAAACATTTGTAAAACTTACACTTAAGGTGCACAAACATTAGGATACCCTCCCCACTCTTCCTCTTCGTGAAAAGCAGTGAAGATAATGGCTAGATTCCTGTCTCACAGGTGTTTAATGAGGTTAATGGCTCCTTTATAACAGTTTGAGATCCTTGAATGGAAAACGTTACTGCAGACCTAGGCATTGCATTATTATTCTTCCTTATCCTTTTTGAAAGGGGAACATACCCTTCAGAGTGTTCTGTTTTGCAACTGCATTGTTATGGTTGTTGGTGTATAAAATTGGTGCTCGGTGTGTATAATTTATAGCCTCTAAAAATGATAAATAGCCTGAGAAAGAGGAGGGATCTCTGTGTTCAAGTACTAGGAGTTTCAAGATGAAAGGATATTTTTTGGGAAATGGTTTATAACTTCCCACAAACTATAATTTTACCTGCTTCTTAGCAGTGCTGTTTCTATTTGCACTGATGGAATTTTTGGAGGTATCCTAGCTCTGATCTTGCTGGTGGACTCTGTTCAGGCTTGCTGTAGTCAGTAGGAATGGAGGATCTTGAATGTCTTCCAGAAAAAGACTTAAAACCTTTATGGGTTCAGATGCCATAGGCATTAATGGTATCACCAAGATTATTTTTTATAGGGATAAACTAGAAATTAATATATTTAGCCAGAAAAAGGTGATAAAATTTGGATATGTTAGAGCAATATGTCTGTGGAACTTGCCTCCTGTTAGAGGCAACTGGACTCAACAAGGTTTGCAACAGTGTTCAGTACATTTATATGTCTGAGTAAATTATAAACTTTACTGAGAAAAAACCCAGGGAACTGGACTTCATCCTTTTTAGGCTAGATTTCTGATCTGATTCATCTACATTTGTTATTGGCCTTTTCATTTACATTTAATGGGCTGACTGTGTTATGTTGTACTCATTAAAAACTAGAACTGCCCAAGTAATTATTAACAAATTTATATACATGGTGATAGGTTGAGGAACAGTGTCAAAAAATATATTAAGTCATGAATTAGATTAGCTTTACTATGTATTCTAGGAGGTATTCCAGATTAAGGACAAAGGAAGGTAAGGCAGGGCAAGGCAACACAAAGCAAAGATTTAACTAGAAACTGTCATCAGTAACAAGTAAACATGCTATGGGTTTTGTTTCTTTTATTTTGGAAATGCCTTCAGATTCCTATGCACTTTCACTGCTATTACTGTAACTAAAACATTATCTTAAGATTTTAGATTTCATTGATATTGATCTCATAAAATGCTGAGCATGTCCGTGACGTTAATGGAAGCTGAGACTATTCAGCAGCTCACAAGTTCAGGCCCAAAATGGTTGCATTTGGTTATATAAAATGCATCAACCTCCTAACCTCATTTTACAAAAGTTTCACATTGTTACAGAATCAGCTTAAATGATTCCATCCTAATGGAGCTCTTGAGTAGTGGTTACCAGAAGCTCTTTCACAGGTCAGCAAAACACTGTTATGTTGATGGCTCCTGCTGACAGAGACTAGCAAGAAACAAGTCTTCATGGAAGATGAAATGCATATTTCATTGGAGGAAGTAGAAGTGTTGCTCTGTATTTCAACTTGCTCAGACCTATACTGCAACTTTTAACCTCATGGTAACTCTGTTCTTTCCCCTATAAAGACATGAAATATTCACACAAATTAACTTTTTTTGTCATGGAAATGGGATGAATATATGAAACTGAAAGAAATCTAGTTTAGAAAACTTCTAAACTTGCTAAAATAATTTGCAGAATTCAGACAATACCGATTATGAGAAAAAATGTATAAGGGCAGATTCATCTGCTCATCAGCTGCAATTGGTATAAACAGATTTCTGAATTATCCTGTTAGATGTTCTACATCAAAATTATGTATAAAAAGAACAGCTGATGTCAAAACCTGTTGGGATCTTTTGGTGAAAAGTTATGGTTTATGTAAACTAAGACTTTTGCGGGATCCTGACAGGTTTATACGGCCAGGAAATTAAGGGAGGAGAATGAGCAGCTGTCCCTGGTCTGTGAGGTCCATGGGTAGAAGGGGATTGCATGATGTCCCTCCTCCAGGACACATACAAGTGCTGATGGATGTGGGGGCAAGTTTCTCCAAGAGACTTTACAGGTCCACAGGTAACTACTTTCCATCTCACAGGCACCTCAGGGCATAAACAGCTTCCAGCACCCTTTCAAAATGACAGATTGTATCCAAAGGCTGTGGAAACTAATCTGTTACCTCAGCCTTTGACAGTGTCCAGAGGAGTCTGGACTCCATTTACAGTGGCACAGAGAAATGCAGCCTTGCAGGCAGTGATTTAAATACACCAAACTCATACAATGCCAAGTGAAAGCAAAGATGGGTCATGGATCACCAAGATTTACTCAACTGGTCAGGAGCAAAACCCAGCCCCCAGGCTGCAGAGCAATGTTATGAACTCCATACAGAGGTACCTCAGGGAAAAAGATGCTGTAGTCAGCTCTGCAGAAGCATTTAGGTGCCAAATGTCATTTGAAGCCCACAGAAGTCAATAGTCAACGAGATGCCTGGCCCAGAGGCAGATGTCTGCGTGTCTTAGGTTTAGTTCTCCAAGTTAATTCCACTTTCTTTCCTCTGGATGTTTTGAATCATCTGAGACAATCTTGGGCGTTTAAGAGATCCACATCACCGTTGTCAGAAATGGTTTAGGGTTTATGGGGACCTGCAGTTTTTTGGAATGACAGTGAGGAGCCATGGGCATGTCCTGGACCACTTGGAATGAACTCGGATTTCTACATGAGCAAGTGAGCAGTTAAAACAGAGAGTGCCTGCTGTGCTCTCTGCTCTACCATTAATAAAGTATACTGAATGTGTTACATTGCTTTAGCAAGAACTGTATTTTAATTATCACTCTCCATCACTCTCCTTTTTTTGTTTGTTTGTTGTTTCTGTGGTTTTTGGTTGGTTGGTTTGGTTTCATTTTGTTTTGTTTTTTAAAACCTCCCAGAGATCTAAAAGTTAAAACAGAGCTTTCCTATTTGATTGCCTGGTTCAATATTTGCTTGAAAACACAGGGTATGATTCTTTTCTTTCTGGGCACAGGCTTTCTCATGCCAGTGTACAAGTTCCAGCTTAGCTGTTCATATTGTTGTCTATGTATATATATGTATATATATAAAAGGAAAAAAAAGCTAGTGAGTGTCCTGTTTCTGGATTTCTTTACATTCATTACTTGGTCTCTTCTTCCTTTGTAGGAAACATTAAACAACAGTAACTCATTTGTTCTTAAACTTTTGGTAACCAAAGGGAACTTCCATAAAATTACAGTATTCAGGAACCTGCAAGAAAGGGAATTAATGCTCTTATGCCACTGACTCATTTATATTAATGGTTGGATATACTGAACAACAAAAAGTCAACAAAATCTCAGGAAACAAAAAGGGGTAAAAAACCAATTTGTTCCTCATTAAGGTGCTGGAAAAGTCCAAGATAAACCTGTTTAAAATTGATCTGATAAGCTGGGGAGCTCTGATTCACTGATGTGTTTTTCCCTGCTAATGGTCCTTTACTAATATTTATCCATTGCTTTGAGTAACTATTAATCTCCTAAGCTGAGAAACTCTACAAATGCAATTTCTAGAGCATTTAGCCTTTCATGTTTGCTGCCTCCAGAGTTTGGGTTGACTTGGATACCAAGCACGACATTTTACTTTATTTCTATGAGCTCTAAATTGCTAAAATATTGGCACAAAGACTATTTAAAAGTAGATTTTCTTTTTTTTTAAAATCCTGCACATAAATATGATATTTTTCCCGAAGTGTAATGAAGTAGAATTCACTTTTGTTTTTCCACTTGCTTGCTTCTGCCTGTTACTGAAGCTCTTTCAAATTGCCATGTGCTTGCAAGTGTCATTTTTTTCTTCTGTAATTTGACATCAGAAATGACCAGAGAGGTAACAGCTCAGCAGCATGAATGTCTTTCTAATGATCTCTAGGAGAAAAAAGAAAAAAAAAGAAGTATCTCACTACGAGCCTAATAATTCTACTATCTGGCAATAAATCTTGATTTTTAAAAAATGAAAAATTTCCATAAACTTTCTCATATATGCAGTCACTCAAGTTTATCTTCTCACATCAGAGCTTTTGATCCTTCTCTTTTTCTCTTTCTCATTCTTTTTCTTTTTTCCATTTTTCTTTTTTTTTTTTCTTTTTTTTTTTTTCTTTTTTTT
>VZTD01000487.1:328714-364229 GCA_013397725.1 Rhagologus leucostigma
TTTTTTACCCTATCCTATTCTGGCCATGACAACTAAAGGCTTTTGAAAAAATGGCCAGGGCTCTGAACAAAGCCTGTTGTTGCAGGTAATTGTTGAAATATCAAGGGTATTCCGTCCTCCATTACTTAAGCTTTCATTTGTGGCTTTCATGGTTTTGAGGAATGTTTATGGCTGACAATCCTTTCTTTACGGCTCTATCCTTCAAGCTCTGGCTGATACCGCTGAGAATGACCGCATGAGTGACTGATAAAATGTCAAGATGCCATTGTTTCCAGGAGAGTGTTTGGGAGCAATAAGATCCGTTTCAATTTATCTCAGCTACCTGACTTTAAGGCTCCAGGTTTTACTTCTCGAACTGCTACGAGGGATAACAAAACAAAACTCCCCCCATCCCCTGCAGCAAACACAAAACTTGGGGCCTTTAAGCACTCTGAGATAATATTATGCAGATGGGTCATAACAGCAGCAGTGCTCTGACGTTGGAGATATATTTCACAAAGCACGTCAGTACAATATTTGGGACTTAATTAATAATCTCTGTGAAAGCTGGTTTATGGATCATAATAACCATATTTTTAAACCTGTGAAATACAGCAACAAAAAATCTAATTTGCGAGGCAGATGGTGAAGCGGGGTCTGTGGAGCAACAGAATGGGAGAGCTTTACAATGAGTTTCAGAGAGAGTCTTCTGCTAGGATTGAGCCCTTTCCAAGGCTGTCCCACTTCTCAAATGGTCTTTGAGGGTCATCAGACTACTGATAAATCTGGGTGAAGAGAAGGCAGCAAAACTAACTGCAAAATGAAACAAATAAAAATATGAATTAATATTTTGCATAGATGGTTTTGCAGTGCAATTACTCTAAAGCCATTACACTCAAATTAAAAAGCAATCACTTGATGTAATTCAACTGTAAAGTTTAAGTAGCAGTTTTCTAGGATGTGGATTAGAGTTTACGCAGGGACTGGGACAACTTGGGGTTTCTTCCTGCCTGGTACTTGTGAGAAGAACTGACACAATCATAATGGTGTCAGTAACAGCAGCAAAAAACCCCACCACTTTAATGTGATCATAATTCTACTTTAACAATGTTTTAGTCTCCAATCCTATAGAATCATAGCATAGTTTGTGTTGGAAGGGACCTTTAGAGGTCATCTAGTCCAACACCTCTGCAATGACCAGGGAATCTTCACCTAGACCAGGCTGCTCAGAGCTGATCCAACCTAACCTTGAGCGTTTCAAGGGATATGGCATCGATCACCTCTTGAGGGATCCTGTTCCAGTGCTTTTGCCAGTCCTGTGTGCTGTGGGGCTGTGCTCAATCCTTTCCCTGAGAAGGCGGTGACCAGCCCAGCTGAGACACCTCCTGTGCCTGAGGATGGCACTAGAGGGCTGATGGGTGCTCGGGTTTGCCTTTGGTGGGGCAGAAAGGTGGTTTCACAGTGATGAGAAAGCTGCTGCTCTGACTCAGCTTTCCCAGAGACATTTCAGATACATCCTGTCCAATGTGTAAGCTACTCATATGCTAAAGCGATTAATCTGAGCTACAAGGATGTAATTAACTGTCATTTAACTAACAACAGCAGTTAAACTAGCATTTAAATTTGCTGAGGCATAGATTTGATAAAAGGTCCTGAGGTGTGGCAGAACTGCTGAGGCTGGCAAAAGGCTGGTCCCAGTCAGGTTTAAATTAACCAATTTGTATATAGAATCTCAGTCTGGTTTAGACAAACCTTATTGTAGCCAGACTCCCTGGAAGGCTGTTCTTCAGATCAGCTTCTGAGTCAGGCCATTTTATTAAGAACCTTAAAAACTGGGCTGAAGTTTGAGTGCTGGGCGTATTTTCCTGGAAATTTTAAAGAAAGCATGTTTCCCTGAGATTGTGGAAGTCGTGAAGTAACTCAAATTTTTTCTTTTTCCAGAGAGCATCACTGTCCTTGCCAGATTTGAAGTTCATCTGCTGTGATCACCAAGGCTGCTTAGTGTCTCTGAAGACCCTCTCAGTCTTCCTGAATCTTGACTTTCTACTGTGTTAACTTATTTCTGTGAGAATGAGTAACAGTCCAGGCAAGTTCAACCTTGCTGTAATTCTCAAAATATTTTTCTTCCTGTGCTAAGCTTAGGTGCTCTAAAATTGTTTTTATTTTACCCTCTTTAGAACACTAAAACTTGCATTTTGAGGCTCAGAAGGACATACAAGGTGATCAAGTTCCCTTACTAGATACCATTTTTATCTTCCAGTGGCATTATGGACAGCAAGTAGAAAACCTATCAATATCCCTGAACCTGAAATGGAGTCCTCATATTATTGCTCCTAATTGCATCAATTAGTCTCCTCCGATACCAGGGCCTTGCCTGCTTTAACAGACAGGTCAGATGAAAGCTGGAAGGGGAAGTCAAACTGGTCACAAAGCAGATTAATGACAGAAGCAACATTCCTAACTTCCACTCCTATAATATGGCCACTGGAGCATTTCTTACCTTGCAAGACCAAAAGCCTGTGCTTATGATAGCTCCTACTTTAGTGATACAAAAGTTTCACTCAGGCTCGACCTATACTGGTGTTAATAATGAAAATAGATTAATCAGGAAAATGGAGCTTCAAACTGTCTAAGGATCACCTGTGGCTGCTGCTGGGTTTGACTCTGCCCCGTATGCCAAATCAAGTCATCCTGGATAGTTAGGGTGGCAGAATCAGGTCCAGAAACATTTAGCCTTATGCCAGACAATAACTTACTTCCTGGGCATGTGTCATCTCTCTAACCAGATGCACTTTAAAATAGAGCAGTCCCTTATCCTACAAAAAAGGGTTTTTTTTTCCTTTTCTTATGTGAATAAAAAAAAAATAATTGAAAACCACTTACCTGGTCAACATTATTTCATAGGGTGCTGAAGTATAAATCAGACACAGTGCGACCTTCATAGAAATTTCAGATTTATTTACAGTGGTTTGCACTGATCGCTTTATCTACAAGGAGCTCAGTTTCCCCTTGGTGACTCATAAGTAATGTGGTCCACGCAAACCCGTGTAAATAGATCCAATATTTCAAGGAAGGTCATGCTGTATACTCTCTTTGTTTCTCAAGAATAGATGATGGCTTACTGCAGGGCTGATACGACATTTATCTTCATGAGTGAGGAGGTTGATTGTGTGGCCCAAAGGGCAGTAGTCATGGCTGGTGGGCACCCAACGGGAATGAAACACACCCCATAAAACTCTCTCTATTTTTGTGTCTATGTGATGAAAGCTCCTTACTCACCAGATAGTCTGCAGAATACTCTAAACGGTAAAGAACAGTTTTCTTTCCACAGGAGCAAGAGAAAGGAAATAAATCCTTATACATCCAGGACTGAGAAGACCTTAACCTTCTGTGAGGAAGCAGGAAAGTTCCCTCATGAGAGAAATGTCTTGAACCTTCTTCTGATGCCTTCTTGGTCCCTACCAGGTGGCATGCTGAATCAGATTGACCACTGGCTTCATGCAGTCCATCACTGCCTGTATCACTTCTCCTCTGCAGACAAATTCTGATCTGCAGATTGGGTATATCACCTGGAAAAGTCCAAATCCACTGTGCTCTTGGAATTTTATTTTCAGTTTCATGTCTATTTTTATGATTTGTTTCCAGGTCTCACCCTCTCAAACAGCAGGGCATCATGAGACACAGCTTACCATAACACAGCACCAACATGTGAAGAGTTCCCAGCTCAGTGTCACAAAACCCACTGGCTAAAAAACATGGCCCAGACCATGTTCTCAGAAAGAACATCTAATAAGGTGATGAGCATAAGCATCTGCTATCTTCTTCTGCTGCGTTTTTGAATCATAGTGTAATGATTTTATCCAACATATCTAGATGGCATCATATTTCATCATCTAGGAGATATCATATTTATCCAAGCGTTTCCATTCGCAATACAAATATTATGTCTTATCTCTTAATTTTGTTTTGCATCTAAAAATGGGATTATTTTTTTCTTGAGGTAGCACTCTAGGATTCTGGAAATCAAGACTGAACTCACTGTTTTACAACAGATTTTCCAGGTGAATTTTGCGGAACTCTTTAAATTAACTGGAGAGAGCACTTCCAGGTAGTTGGTACTCACAGCTGATTTCCCTACACCTCAGTTTCTCACATAAAAAATGTGATAATGTTATTTTCTTTACCTGTTTACATTCTTATTTATATCCTAGCATTGCCTGTTAGACCTCTTCTGTGTTGATCTTACTGTAAGTGAAGCTAGTAATAAAAATATCTTCCGCCCAAAAGACAGATTTTGGAAATGAGCAGTGGCACACAGAAACAAGAATATAAATTTTCATCGTGCTAACAATTTAATCACTATAAGTAAAAGATTATCACCATGTTCTCAAGCCTGTTCTAGAATACTTTTAGGACTACGTCTTTGAAAGAAATAAGATGCATAATGCCATTGGCCCACCATATTTTAATCAATCCTTGCTCCATGTGTTTTCCAATCACTGTAACTGTGTAACTGCCTGCAGCACAGACTAGTAGTGTATGAATTTTTGTCATTTCGTCCATGTTTATTTTTAAGATAGATGGGGAAGACAAAAAGAAAAGCCCCACAAGGCAATAATTCCACTGTTCAGGAACCTTAGCCAGGTCAGACAGCTGGTGAGGAAAAAGGTCAGCTCCTGCTGACTTTTGCAGTGTGTGGGAGAGAGACATGGAGAGCATGAAGATCAGAAGGTGAGCACAATGCCCTCAGAGACAAAATAGATGACTTTAGGGTAAGGGAACATAGAAAGATTATTTAATAAAAAAAATACCCCCCAAAAAAACCCAAGACTGCTGTTCGGGAACAACCTGACTGACCTCAGAAATGTCAACAACTAGAAGAGAAGTGGCGAAAGTAGGCAGGTAGTCATTAGAGGATTTCTAAAGATGCAGAGTGTGGTATAGGGGACTATGAGAGCTCTGCTGCAAGTGAGACATTTGGGACTGGCCTTGCACACACAGCATCTCCTGGGAATTCCTCTTTAATATCAGCAGGGAAATTGCATCTCATTTGGATACCCTTGCAATGTAAAACTGCTTTAATTTCAGCAGGGAAGTTGCATCTTGTTTGGATTCCCTTGAAAACTAAATGGAGCTCTATGAATCCTGCAAAATGTTTTCTGTGACTAGTCCTTTAAAGGTTTGGTGAATACGCTGCAGCACCACTCAGCACTCTATGCAGGTTGTTGTCTGAAAAAAAAAAATAAAAATTGAGTTTCCTGGGCATAGATATTTGCAGTATTTTTTTTTAAGTGTATGTGTGGCTTTTCTAGTTGGCAGGTGTGTAGACAAAACCTCATCTATGGTCAGGATTTTGTAAATGGCATGTTATGGAATTTCTGAAGTGTCTGGTCCTGACTCCTGTAAAGAAGAGATGCTGGGGCAGGCAGATAACATATGAGGACAGCAGGTGAAATTTCACCTGTAAGAGTAACTACGCAAATAATGATGCTTTGCAAGTCACTATCCATTGGCAAGACTAGTGGTCACCATGACAACGTGCTAAAATAAACCTGGGTTGTTCTCAGGGACGATGGGTCACATACTCGTCATGAGCGTGGAAGGTCCTGGGGACACAAACCCTGACCACAGCTCCAGGGCCAGTGCTGGCTGGCATCCTCCTCATCCTCCCACCCCTTGGCCCCAGCACAAACCTCAGGCTGACGCAGTTTCACAGCAGCTTTGCCATGCTGTGACCCTGTGCTGGACCCACCAGGCTGTGCTAGGCTGTGGGGTCACGGGGGTGGACAGAAGCTGTGACAGCTTACCTCACTTCGATATCAGGGCATGATTGACAGGGATGCTGTGGAAAGTCATACTAAGTGCCGTCCTGCCTGTCCTCTTCCCAGAACATCCAGCTCACCTTTCACCTGGTTGTTCCAACGGGATGTGTTTGCCTTTGCTGGAAAAAGAACAAAATTGAAAGTGAGAGAGCATGGCTCGGGACAAGCATTGCCTTGCTACGGCTGCCTCCAGTCTGCGTCTGCTGGGGCGTGTCCAGTCCCTGCTGTTGCACAGCAGTGGGTTGTGCACAGGAGATGCATGCTAGGAGATTCAGGGGGACAGTCTGGCGGCAAAGTGGGTGCACTGGCCCTCCAGCTGCCTGCTGCTGCAGCACCCAGCAAACAGAGCTTTGCAAGCCTTTACAGAAGCATAATGGCACCAGACAGTTTTGTCTGCTATGGAGACTGGAGTTGATGTCACAGGAACACGGAGCAGGCAAAAGACAGTTTTGACTCAGTCCATCGTGGGTGCTGTGACTGAGGCAAACCTCTCCAGCAGACTAGAGCAGATGGAAAAGAGAGCACATGAGAGAGCTGGGGCTGTTCAGCCTGGAGAAGAGAAGACTCCAGGGAGACCTTAGAGCCCCTTCCAGTGCCAAAGGGGTCTCCAAGAGAGCTAGAAAGGCAGTTTTGAAAGAGTCCTCAGTGATAGGACACAGTGGAACAGCTTCAAACTGAAAGAAGGCAGGTTTAGATTAGACATTGGGAAGAAATTCTTCCCTGTGAAGGTGATGAGGCCCTGGCACAGGTTTCCCAGAGAAGCTGTGGCCGCCACATCCCTGGAAGTGTCCAAGGTCAGGTTGGTTGAGGCTTGGAGCAGCCTGGTCTAGTGGAGGGCATCCCTGCCCATGGCAGGGGGATTGGAACTGGATGATCATTAAGGTCCTTTCCAACCCAAACCATTCTATAAAAAAAAACCCAAATAAAACATAACAAAGCAAACAAACAAGCATAAAAGCCACCCAAAAAAATCTCTGCAGAGGAGGAGAAAACTGAATGCACAAGCAGTGCACAGGAAGTGCTGAGCAGTACAGACATCATGGGTGTGCTGAGCAGCAGAGAGCTGCACGCAGGAAAGGAGTGTCTGGTGACACACAGATGCTTCCCTGCCTGCAGGGTGTTCAGCAGCAGGCGGGTTAATTTAGTGGTGTCGCACTTGGAACATATCCGAATGTTCCACTGGTCGCTCTTGAGTTACTTTGTGTCTCAGGTGTGCTCTTCAAGTATTTTAAAAGGGGCAATGAATTTTTTTTTTTTCTGGTAGCGAGTACATCCAGGCAGATATAATTTTAATATAAAGGGGAAGTTTACTAGAATAGAATTTAAGAATATTAAAAAGGGATTTGGTTCCGAGAGAAATATTAGCAGTAAAGGCAAGGATAAGGATTTTGGAGAAATTTAATTAAAATTTAATCTTCTTTCTAATTAAATTTCCTTTTAATTAAACTTAAAATTAAATTCGCTTTGTTTAATTGGAGGAATTTAAAAAGTATTACCTCAGAATGTCAATCATTTTTTTTTCACACTATAAAAAATAGTTTACCCTGGTTTGTCTAGTTTAAAGGATGAGATTTCACGCGGAGTGGGAAAAAATAGTAATAAAAACATAACATTTAAATGTAAATCAATTTACTTCTCAGTTATCTGCCACCTCCTTTCCTTCTCCTCCTCTCCCATTTCAGCATGCTGTAAATGAGGACAAAATGTTTTTCCCTCTCAGGAGCCTGTCTGTGTCAGCAGGGAATGCCCTAACCCTTTTGACATCTGGGCCAGTCACTTATTACAGGATGGAGCTCTGGGCCGTGACAGTGCTTTGCTCTGCTTGATGCCATTAATTTTCCTGCTTTGCCAGTCATAATTTCTCTTTTTTCTGTTTGTTTGACTTTTTCGGGTTTTTTTTTCCAGTGAGAGGGAGTCTTGGGGATGTGAAAAGAAACAAAAGAACAGAAAGCTGTTCCGAGGTAGCAATGCCTCAGGATGGCTCTGCACCAGCATCACTCAGTGCTGCCCTGCTGCCCTGCACCTTCCATTTGCATTTTAAGCCCCCCCCACCGCCTTCCTGCCCCTCCATCCCTGTTCTCCAAAACACCAGAGTATGCCTCATTTTGCCTTAAGTTCTGCTCCTCCTGCTTTCCCATTTGATCACGTCTCTGCTGGCTCACAACTCCTCCCCTCTGCTGAAAGCCACCTGGCCAAAGCCATTAGTGACCTCCTGGCCTGAGCTACACCAAAAAGTGATTTTTCTGGTCTCAATTTTCTTGATCTGTCTTGCTCTCTTCATCTACTTAGTCCTCTTCTGCTTCCACTTCACTGATGTGGATGACTCTCATTGTAGATTAATGGGTACCTTTTCATGGCTCTTGCACCTAATTCCTTTGCTTATAGATTGGCATCTTGCAGGCTCTTTTCACATCCTCATTTTTCCTCCTGGCCTCATTCAAATGACAGCTCCCACTGCCCCTGCCTTTTACTGTTCCCCTCTACCTTCCAGGCCACTCTCCATCTGTATTTCTTCTGCTCCCATTTTTCCCCTCATTTTTTCGTATTTGATAATTTTGGCGATTTTGTTGTTGTTGTTGTTGCTTTTATTTTTAAGCTCTTCTCTCTTTCGTATCCTAGTGTTACATGTGTCTGCCATCCCTGCAGTCAAAGGCAACAGCATCCAGCTGAGGTTCAGGTCATGAATCCAGTGAACCAGGGCTGATCAAACAGAGAGGTCACTCCCAGCCCACTCCTCTCTAAACATGCAAAGATGAAACCTTCAATTTTTCTACAAAGAAGCCCTTGGACCTCAGTAATGCCTTTTTGCCCACCTTCTTAGCTTGAGACACTCTTCAAATAATCTCTGCCCTCAGAAGGAGAATTGTACTTCGCACTTCATTCCATTGAACCCAGCTTTCCCTCAGCGTCAATGTTGTCCTGGGTGCAAAACAGAAGCATTTTTAAAGAAGCTGAAACTGAGCCCTTGGAAAAGTTGTGGTAGACAAGGAATAAAAGAAGCAAGGACCAGAAACCGAAGTGTTGCCGGTAAACTAATGGTTGCTCGTTTCTGTGCTTTGCTGCTTGTGCTTTGAATAGCTGATACCACAGAAATATGAATCAAAGTAAGTTGAGCGGGATGTCACAGTAATCAAGATGGGAGACCAGGGAACTGGAGAGTGTCTGAGCCTGAATTTGCCAAATCAATTGATAAAAAACAGTTTTCTCCATAATAACATAATCAGTCTCCTCTCTAAATAGTTCAGGTGCTGAAATTGCCTTCTGTGCTTGAATTCATAATAATAAGAAATAATAAAAAGCTCAAGCAAAAGGATTAAGCAAGAATGAGCTGTGTGTACGTGCTCTATGCAAATTGGTGACACCTCTGTATTCATAATTCATTGCAAGTGGTTGAAGGTAAATAGATTTTTATTTTTATTCCCCGTGAATGGCTCACATAAGCAGGAGCTATCTCCTTTGAACATTTTCCCCCTCCTGTTTTATTTAAGTTGAGAAAGAAAGTAAACAGATGACTGTAGCAACTCCTGATCTCAGATTGTATGAGATGCTGATGCTGAGGCTGTAAGACCCTGTTCAGATAAATCCTTTCTGCACTGTCTCAAAGCAGAGCTGGGGCTGGGGACCTGAGAACAGGGCATAGAAGAGGGGGGCATCCCCCCAAATTATGTTGGTTTGAAAGATTGTGAAGGGGAAGTTAAGAGAGAATAGTGTTTAAGATCCCTGTCATACTCCTGTATTTCCTATTGGAAGACCTAACATTAACATTATTTCTTTATGTAATTAAGCAAAATCATGAAAGCAAATCAGCCCATGAAACCGTGCAGAAGCATATTTAGGGAACCACAGTATGACCTTAGTAGGAACATTATGTATAACAGGGCTTAGGAGCAAGAAAGAGAAAAAAGAATTCAAACAAACACTTTTATCTTGATGACCCTTAAATGAAAGGACAAGGAAACAGTATGATCAGCTAGCAAAACATTGTGAAGATAAGAGCCCTTTGTCAGCACAGAGGGCCTGATTCTCCCTTCCTTTGTCATTTGCATCTGTGCAAGGAGAATGACAAATTGCAGGAAAGATGCCACAAATCAGATCAGTTTAAACCAGTTCCTGGCTTTGCACGTGCTTTAATGACAGTACAAGGTGAACAGACTTGACTCAGTCCCAAAAACTGATCAGTTGATCTGGAACCTGAGCTGTGGTTGTATTAAGTATCAAAATATAAATTTTCATGTTGCCAGAATAGAAACAAAAACACCGTACTGCAATAAAATGATAAAAGGAATATTGAAATATCGTGAGGTACTTTGGTAAATATTTCCTTAAAAGTACCTAATTAATTTTCAGACTTCTGTTTCCTTCTTGACATCTTAGGATACCAATGTATTTCTACTATGAGTTGCTTTCTTTTTTGCACAAGTTCAGTTTTATCCCAATTATCCACCAAGTAAAAACAGAAAAAAACAAAAAGCCCCCCAAAGCCCTTTATAGTATTTCCACAAGACTAATATAAAGCAGATGTATCCTGCTGAGTTCACAGTATATTTTAAACAAAATGACCCCAATGTTGTGCTGGATCTTACAAATGCTGATATATATGAATATGAATACCTTTCCATGGGGGAGCATTCTCAGGAGTATCCAATGGGTCAGTCCTTCCCTGTTTGAAATGGTAATCATATGCATGGGGTTGTTTTTCAGTTTCATTTAGTTCTTTTTAAGTGTTTATTTTTTCAACACATTGTCCTATATTTTGGTATTTTTTCCTGTACATTTCTCAAGACAACTAAAAATAATACACGACAATGTTTAACTCTTGTATAGCTTTGACTGGTAGAATCCCCAGAAATATGGGTGCACATTGCCTGCTGCCTGGTTGGAGGTTTCCAGATATAAATCATCATCAGATGTCTATAAGGCGTGAGGGAACACCTGCCAAATTTTTTAAAGTAGTGTAGGTTCTGATTCTAAAAAGTACAGGAAGTATATTTTAATATAATAGGAAAATTTTAAGTGCTGTGAAGGCAAAATCCACCACTCCCTCCCTCCCTCCCTCCCTCCCTTCCTTCCTTTCTTCCTTCCTTCCTTCCTGCCTTCCTTCCTTCCTTCCTTCCTCCACTGCAATCTCCCCTGCAATGTCCCCTTGGAAGTCCCTATGGATGGGATTCAGCCTGAGTGAAAGTTTGGGTGTCTGTGCCTGTACCTGAATTTAGAAATCTAGAGTGTGTCAATGAGTGGTGTGCTGTATAAATCTATGTGAGTTGTAACCAAAATGTCTAGATGACACTCACATTCCAAGATGGAAATCTCTTCCACCCGGCCTCTGCTATAATCTGAAGTCATCTGAACTCTGCATAAGCCCTTGAAACGTAGAGAGAAAGGATAAAACATTTTCTTTTCCCCCCAAATTTATTTTCTTTTAACTCATCCACCTGTCTCCTTATGAGGAACTTCAGTGTCCCAATGTAGTAGACTTGAGGACCTACATAATCCCATAATTCAAACCTATGAAATCGTGACATGAAAGCTGTAGAGTCACAGAATTGCCCTCAACTTCTGTGGTAAGTGATGTCCACCTTTGGTGTCTAACAGAGGTCATCTTTGTCCACAGAATGGCTCACTCTGGGAGCTGGACATCCCAGTTGATTTGGTCAATTATCCTTCCAGAAAAAGCTGTAAGTGACCTTTCCCCAAATTTATTCATAAAGGTATGAAAGAGAAATTCAGGCCCAGGAGCACGAAGCCTATTTGTTGCAGCACATACATTTTGGACAAAAACTTTGAAAGGTTCCCTGGTGGAAGATTCTGTAGTAGAAGGAGTCCCTGGATGCTCTCTGAGGTCCCTTCTAAACCAAACCATTCTATGATTCTGTGATTCCATGAAAAAATAACTGCCTGTATTATGCTATATTATACTGACGATATTACCCTGTCTTGGACTGACTGTAGGTATGTATTTAGGATATTTAATCCTCTCAGATTTATAAAAAGGCAGTATTGACTTTGTGCCCCATCCAGGGAGGAGGAAATTAGGGTGGGCTTACTTGTGTCCATAGCTTTCAGCCACACTCAACACAATTCATACAGAGTCAGTGTATTGAGTTTACGACACAGATGCTTACAATTATCTCTTCTAATTTATCCCTTTTTCTTATTGAAAGAAAGTATTTGTATCACAAAATAATCCAGCTATCAGTCTCTTGGTGTAAACCAGGTTGGCAATAGGAAGAAAAAAACCTCTGACTTTTCTCACTATCTCATTTTATTTGGAAAATGGGTCTAAGTCGCCAAGTTATTTTGAGCATTTTGAGGAATACTACTTTTTCCTCTTGCTGATCTATATCCATACCCATATCGGCTGGGATAGGAGGAAGGATAGAAGTTTAATTTTACATATCCCAGTTTTGTGCTTTGACTGCAAACCGAAATGCCCCCCCCCTTCTGGCAGTGTACACTGAGGTGGGGTTTTGACAGAGGCCTTTAATAGAGTTTCAGGAAGCATGGATGGAAAAGACCTATGAGGTCATCTAGTCCAGTCCATAGCCAGAGCGATAACTCAGGCTGTTCTCACCAACGGAGGTGATGGTACTTTGGTGGCAAGTCAGACATAAATTCTGAGTCAAAGATCCCTAAATTTTGCAGCATGAGATTCAAGAAGATGAAAAGTCTGGAGCAGCTTCAGTTATTTTCGATAGTGGTTTTTATTAAATTATTTATACAAACATGAATAAGGCAGTATAAAAGGGGCTGAGCATTTAACTATATTTACTTATCTATTTAAGTATAAGAGGTTTCATTTGTTTGTTTTATTTTATTTAAATTACTGTTCCTCTGTCTGGATTATGAGGGACAAAGATGCAGAAGTTGGCTTTTCGAAGGGATTGTGGCACTTGGAGTCGTGTGACAGGGAGGAGAGGGTTCAGGGGTCATGTCAATGTTGGTTAAATATTCTGAAAGAGAAAAACTTTAACACTTGTATTTCTGATGTTACTAGCTTTTTGAGCTGTCATCATGGATGTGCCCAGTTCTCACCTGCGGAAGCTGATGCATGAGATTCAGGCAGGTGTGACTACATGTGATCCCACATGTTTTTCATGTCAGGATTTTGTGCGACTGTTTCTTCCCTCATAGTTACGAGCTCTGAAACATTTTGTCTGGGTTTTTTTTTTCAAAAACAAACTGTGGATAGCAGAGGACAACTTTGCAGCATGTGGCAGGCTCTCAGCACCCCCTAGATAGTTATTCAAAAGCCTTCTGGATCTCCAGGCATGTTGATCTATCCACCAAACCTCAGATCTTAACTGTCCCGCAGGAGATAGATACATACATTTTTATTCTTTTCCCTCATATATGTGCAAGAGATGAATCACCCACCCCACAGAAGAGAGAACACAGACCTTTCCCAAGGGAAGCAGTGGAAGGGAGGGGAAGAAGAGGGAAATATTCTCTCTTGGCCACCCCTTGGGAGGAGGACAGAAAATGGCACAGTGGTTGTGCCATGCTTGGCCAGCGTCCCCGTCACGGCATCAGTGTGCCCACGCCAGGCTGTTCAGGGCTGCGTGGGTGTGCTGTGCTCTTGCTTTTCCTGGAAATTTCACATTTGTTGAAATGAGCATGCATATTTTAAAAAAGGTGTGTGTGGGAGCTGATGAATCACATCTTCTGTCAAAGACTCCAGACACCCAACTGAAGCACTGCTGAGTGTCTGGAGCTCTTTACTCATCTTTATTCTTGTGCGGGCTTTAATTTATCACAGAATTTTCTTTAGTGTCATACAAAGGTTCCTTTTATCAACTTCTTTCTCAGCTCTTTCCCTTTCACCCACCCAGCCATGCTCCTCAACCCACCTCTCCAGCGGCACTTCCTGATGTTCATCACCTCCTCTTTATTTGACATCCCAGCTACTCATTTAGTGGTTCTTCCATAGAAATGCTACAATTAGGGCCTTATTCAAAGCTCTGCTCGGTGACACAATATTACTGATTTACAAGTGTGCGTCCCTGGAGCTTGTGAGGTGAGTGGTGTCTGCTCTCCCTGGCTGCACCTGCCACGCTGGGAATGATACAAGGAAGGAGAGAGATAGCATGAGCCAAGCTGAGAACAGTTAAGCCTAACATCCTCCCTGTCTCTGACTCAGAGGTTGCCCCAAAACTTAGAAGGTTTTAGTTGGTTTTGCCCTGACAGCAACAGGCAGCGCCACGGAGGGAAGGTAAAGCGGATCCAGTTTTTCCTTGAGAATCCTGTTCCAAATTCGGGTTTATTGTTTCTCTCTACAGTTTCCTGAAATGAGTTTGTAGACAGGCTGGGGGTTGATTTTTTCTCCCAGGTAACAAGGAAGAAGAGAAAATGGCCTCAAGTTGTTCCAGGGGAAGTTTAAATTGGATATTAGGAAAAATTTGTTGATGAAAGGGTTGTCAAACTTTGGAACAGGCTGCCCAGGAAAGTGGTGAACCACTCACGGAAGTGTTCAAAAAATGTGTGTTTGTGGTGCTTAGGGACATGGTTTAGTGGTGAATACGGCAGTTAATGGTTGGAATCCATACTCTCAGAGCCCTTTTCCAACCTTAAAGATTCTATGACTGTGGCTCACGGTCCTTGCCAACCAAGAACACCATCAAAGCTCGCCAGGGAAAGGAAGTTCTCTCAAGTGCCAAACATATAATAACTGGCCTGTGATGTAGTGAAGGCCTATTTTAAAAGCAATATAAACCCCTCACAGGCCGGGGTGAGTGAGAGATGTGTGGGTGTGTTCATGGCCATCCAGCTGTCCCTGGAGCCGCAGCAGGACGGTCATGAACAAGGTTGGGTGTTGGAGCCCTGTAACAACGTGAGGGCTCAGATGGGCACCAGGCAGGTCTCTCTCAGGCCACAGGTACAGCAATGAGGCCTTGTGGTCCCACAGCCCTGGAAAGGCTAGGATATTCACTCATTAAAAGGTATGAGTCAGTCACACGGGAAGAATAATTTTCCATATTTATATCACTAAATACAGCAGTGTTTGGCAATGGCACTTTATGGATTAATTGCACCAATGGTGCGTTTTCCTCTCAGGCAAGCAGGCTCTCCCACAAACTGTGTCTGAACTCTTTCTGGGTGTTAGTTTTGGGCCAGGGGTCCCTCCCAAGGGGCAGTCAGGATGCAGCCACCCACTGCAGGGGAACGGAGAGTTCGCTGCTGACGTGAGCTGTTGTGTGCCAGCTGGCCTCAGTGTCACGCTGTGGGCTAAGGCACATCTAATTTAATAGCATGGACAAAGTCACAAAATCCAGCTTTTCAGCAGCCTAATCAGTTTGGACAGAGGGCTGCTCTGGCGTGGCCGTATTGACTCTGGTTTGGAAGATGGCTCAATTGGTCCTGTCTCAGATCTCTGCTCAGGCTCCAGTGCCATGCAGACAGAGCTTTGTAGCTCCTGCTTTCCATTTCCAGAACTAAACTCAAAAGTCAATGGTAATTTTCTTCAAAGGACTGGGATGCACCCTTTACCTTTTGCCTTTGAATTGTTTATTAAATTCTTGAATTTTTTCTTGCAAATTGTGGACACCACTTAAAGGCAAGACAAAAATTTGGCTTGCAGTCGGGGGACATCAAATACCAGCCCTTATGAGGGGAAGTAAGGTGTTTTTCATAGCAACTTGTAAGAATCTGTTTCCCAGTATATACAAAGTGCTGTTTTAATAGCTTTGACTTTTGGAGCAAAAGCTCAGTGAGTTGTAATTAAAGCTGGTCATTTGTTTTTGATGAAATCATTTTCCACAGCAAAAAAAAAAGTATACGCAGCTTTGCCCAAATCAAAACTTGTTGTGAAAATGTGCTGATTTCAGTGACATTTTTTATGGGAGTCAGTCCAAATGAATCATTTCAATCTTCTCCTTGCATTTTGATAATGTCAGAATGTTTCATTTCCAGAATATTGAAACATTTCATTTTAGCAATGCAGGAGGAAAGAGCTGTGGAGCGCCAAGTAATCTTGTCTTCAGGATTTGTAAAGCAGAGAGTTTAAAGTACCCAAACTTGTTCCTCCAAAGCCTGTTCAGGCCTGATTTTCCCTGTGTTACATATATGGTGTCCTTCGCTATGTCTTGAGAAAGCTGTAAGGAAGGAATGCAGGAGAATTACTGGAAATCTGGAATTCACAATAAGAACTGAATTTCTATTTAAGGAAAAATAATGAAAAGCTAAATTAAAAAACAAACAAACAAACCAAAAACCCAGAGAACAAGCAACTAACCAAATTTTCACTTTACATGGGTTTCTCTTTGTGTATCTATGCTGTAGAAGTTTTTTTCTTGGTTGGGTTTTTTTAGTGCTGGTTTGTTTGTTTTTTAAATAGAACCAAATAGATCCATTTATTTCAGAAGATAAGGAGCTACTCAGAAGTCACCATTGACCTCCAACTTCATGTTTTGCCTGAATTCACTTTCCTGAACAATCAAGATTTTCTGGCCTCTTTGGTGATCCTCCCTGCCCAGCTCTTCCAGGAGGCTTGACACTGTGTGAACCCCCAGGAGTGTTCTTTTCTACTGTGCCATCAGTGAATGTTGCCCTCCAAACTGGTGTGGTTTTTGTATAACCAAAATAATTTATAGATGAGCAAGAGTCTTATAAAAGAGTAGCTAAAGAAAAACAGAAACCAGTAGAAATTAATGGAGATGAGTGACCTAAGCGCAGTCCTAGACAACTAAATAAAACTATTTAAACTCTGTAATTTAAAAGAGATTATTCAAGGAGTGTTTTGAATGAACTAATCAATGAACATTAGGAATCTTAAATCACAATTCAATTTCATTATTTGTCAGCATTAACCCAAACAAGCTTGTTTTCCTTTTAGCTGCCATACTTGAAATCATTTGGAATCTAATTGGAAACACTGAAGATAAATTAAATTGCAATATTTACAATCACATAGGAGAGTTTTTTTTAAAAAGTTTCAAATGAACTTTGCTGACATTTCCTAATGCCCATGAAGTCGGTAGCTTGAGCTATGGCTATGGTTGAAGACACCATGTGTTTCTGTATCTTCAAATTACCTCTAAATATTTGTCTCCCCTGAAGAGCCTCCAGTTTGACCTGGGCTTATTTCAGCATCTCATGTGGCTTTAGTGATCCATGTTTAATTTAGTGCTCCCACAGCTCTATCCCTGGAAGTGTCTAACTGGTGGGTTTAACCCTAGTTAAGTCACAGTTATATGAATCGCAGAGAGCTGGGGCTGAAGAGCAAAACTGGCCTTGGTCTTGTCCTGGAAGGAACATGAGGGGACAAAGTATTTTTTTTCTTGCTGCTTTGTCAAGCCACCTCATCTCCTTGTTCTTTTTTGTTAATGTTGGCAAAATCAGAGATGAGAAAGTACTGAGCAGGAAGACATCATGACTTTGGAAAGATGGAAGTAGGCTTTGTGGTTGGCTGCAATCAGAAAGGTTCACAGTCTCCCCTTGCCCAGTTTCACTGGTGGAGCGACACACCTGGTTTTGGGTAAGGGGGGATTTAAATAAGAGTTTCTGTCATAGCTGATTGGTTTGCCAGCTTGATGGGATAGTCCTTACTTAATTGTCAGTTTATAAATATATAATCCTTTAAGGCACATGTAATAGGGAATTAATTACTTTTGCTCTTCGGGAGGACGTATTTAGCATTTCTTTATTATTTTAACACTTTCTTCCATTCTTTTGATTTTCTTTTCTATCTATTTAATTTCAACAGTTTTTAATATGAGTGGAAAATCTATTTAAAATAGATCAAAATACCCGCATGTCTCTCTTTTTTTTTAATCTAAATATGGATAACTCTCAGAAAATTTCAGATCTTAATAATCACTAATGTCATTGTCCATCTCTGACAGTCTACAGAACGGGGAATTTTATGCTCCTAAGTTTATTAAGGAAGCTATTACTTACTTATTAAACGCATCATGAATTCTGCTATGAATAACAGTATGCTAATGTTCAAATAACTGCTTATATTATTAACTAATGATCACCTCTAATAGTCCTGCTATATTTGTGTGCAGACCATCTTCCTATTTATAAACCAGCTACATTATGTGTCTGTTATTTGAAGCTTGCTTTTAAATACAACACGCATCCAAATAAGCAAATATATTTATGTATCCAGGTGCAAGAAGACATGAGCTCATTTCACTAAGCTGGGCAGATGGTGTTTCACGTGGAACTGAGGTCTATCATCTGGTTTGAGCACATGGACTGGGAAAGACTGTAGACTGTCTCTATCACAGCTGCACCGCTTGTCTATCTGGCCTGGTTTGCGTCAGGCCATTTGAAGAGTGTCAGTGGGCTTCGTTTTCATTCCATTTTCTACAAAAAAGAAAAAAGCTGCAATGCGAATTCATGGTAGCAAAGTGACTGAAGGCTCCCTCTGCCATCAGCAGAGGAGTGAGGAGAGCAGGATTCTCATCTCTTGGGAGCCATTCATACCAGGGCACTGCTTTTGCTGCTGGTCCCCACCTGTGGAGATACAGCTGATTAATGAATAATGAGCAAATGATGATGAGGAGCCAGCGACACACCAAACTACTGCAGGGGTGCTGTGGAGGAACAAGGCTCAGAGAATAATGGAGAAGGACAATTATCCATGTTTTCCTTACTGTTACATTAAAGCTTTTGAATGTCTTGAATCCCTTTAAATAACATTGATAGGGCTTTTCAAGAAATTTTATGATTGTTATCCTTGTGAATTTCATGAGGAGAGATACAGGTGAGAGAAGAAAGCTCAGCCAGTTCCTGTGGTCTTGGACACCAAATTCTATACATTATCTGTCTACAAGATCATAGGAAAAATAATTTACTGACATCCGTTTACAAAAATAAATATGTGATATTTTTTCTTTTTCTCTCACTGTGAAAAAAAAGAAATTGATTTTATGTTAAATCCCATTATTCTAGATTTGTCTGGGATTGAGTTAATTTTCTCCTTAGTTCCTGGTACAGTGCTGTGTTTTGGATCTAGTCTGAGAATAACGTTGATAACACACTGATGTTTTAACTGCTGCTCAGCAGTGCTCACTCCAGTCAAGGACTTTTCAGTGTCCAGTACTCTGCCCGTGAACAGGTATGCATAAAGCCAAGGGTCAGCATGGCCAGGAGAGCTGGACAGAGGGATATTCCATATCACAGAACTCATGCCTGGTATATAAACTGGGGGAAGTTGGCCCAGAGGGGCTGATCACTGCTTGTGGCTGATCTGGGCATCGGTCAGTGAGTGGTGAGGAATTTTCTTGTGCCTCACTTGTTTCTTTTGGATTTTATTCCTCTCTTGCCCTCTCCCCACTTTTCTTCTTCTTCATTCTTCTTCTTCTTACTATTATTATTATTATAATTATTATTAGTGTTATTATGGTTATGATTATTATTATATTTCAGTTTATGTCAAGCATTAGACTGTTCTTATCTCAATCCATGAGTTTTACCTTTTTCTGATTCTCCTCCACATCCTGCTGGGGACACAGGAAAGGAAGTAAGCAGCTGTGTGGTACTTAGTTGCTGGCTAGGGTTAAACAACAACCCCAACAATGCATTAAATTGAATATTTAATAAAATAATAATGATTCCTTTAAACCTAGTCTACATATTTATAATTCCTTAAGCATCACATATGTATAAATATATATGTATACTTCTTCAAATTTAAGAAAGGGCCATGTAACTTTGTCCCAGCCTACAAATAAATCATTGTAATTGTGTTAAGATGCATTGTCACATCAGACAGAGGGTTAGGCCTTCTAAAAAAGCTGCTGCTTTTTTGACTTTACCATTTTGAATCATTCAGTTTTGACTTTCAGGTTACACTAAAATACATCTTTGATATGCTAGACAGAATGAGCTGCTTAAATCTCTCACTGCAAGGCATTTCTCTAAACTCTCTAATATTTTTTGCTGGCTCTTCACTGCATCCTTGACAATTTTTCAGTATCTTTTCAAATGTGTTCTGATATCAATCTCACCAGTGCTATAAACAGAGGTAAAAATCATCTCCCTGTCGTGCTGATTTTGCATGCTGCCAAATTCCCTGCACCCACCTGTTGTTTCCTATTTTTGTTACCAGTACTAAAGAATGGCTTCATGGATACCTCAATAAACCTGAAGGACAGTGATTTGCCACTCAGAAATGGGAAAGAGCGCAAAGCCGGAATCCACACCTGGGTTTTCCACCAGACCCAGAGAAACTGCGGCACAAAATGGTAAGTTTCAAAGTACACTGCTTTGGGCCCAATTCCAGCACCACTGGAAATGCTCCAGGATTTTCCTCCACCCTCCGCTGCCACTTCAGAGAGGTACTGCTCTGCTATAGGTTTTGTGTGGATGGTTCCATATGGATATCCAGTGCTTCTCAAATGTTATTACCCTTCTTTAGTGACTGCACTCAGACTTTGGGTTCCCTTTTCACTCAGAGGACAGAAGCATTTCCAAGGCTGGTTTACCCTCCCCTGCTATTATTTAATTTCTGCCTGACATCTGGTAGCCTCACCTGCTACGTCTCAATTTTAGCCTTGGAAAGAAAAATGAAATCTTTCTCTGCTTACCTTTTCCAGGTCATCATCCCTGATTTGAAG
Organism: Rhagologus leucostigma; assembly: GCA_013397725.1. NCBI lineage: Eukaryota > Metazoa > Chordata > Aves > Passeriformes > Rhagologus > Rhagologus leucostigma. Next base: position 349,080 of record VZTD01000487.1, read on the forward strand.
ACTGGTAGAAAACATCCCCTCTTTTTTCTTTTTCCTCAGGCTGAGCCCCAGTCTTCTTTGCTGTTCTTTAATATGAGTAGTTTCATAAATTTGATCATCCTTGTCATCCTTGAGCATTGCTTGCCATCAAACCAATAATCCCCCTGAAATCTAAGCACAACAGTAAATTGCAGAGACCTCTCAGGTAAAAAAAAAAAAAAAAAAAATCAGCAGTGCTATCACTTTTTTGAACAGAAGACTCTTCTTACTCCCTTGAAATGCACACGAGCCCTTCTCTTGGCTTCAGTCTATGAGCTCAGTACATAGAGGCATACAGTCAGATCCTGGAGTGAAAAGCTGCACTTGAAAAGTGTAAAGAAAGCAAAAATTTGAGAATTTCCCATTATGGGTTTAATCCGGATCCTTAGACATTAATGATAGCATTTCTTTTTACATCAGGGTTTGTTGGACGAGGCCCAGACTGTCTGTAAAAATGCTGAGCATATCTTTTATTGAACATTTTCTTATTTAATGTGCCATTTTCTGATGTATATTTGATAAACAAATTTGTTACCAGAAGCGTTCTTGTTACCAGTGACATTTAAACACAAATGCAGATTTATATATGAGTAATTGTGTTTCGAGTGTAACTGTGTGCATCAGTCAGCATTTTGCAAATGTTACAAAAATGTACGAGCCCAAGCAGAAAAAACTACTTGCCCATCTTCTACTACATTTGATGCAATGAAAGGTAATTACCTTCTATTCACACATTAAAAGAAAGCACTCATCTTGGATAAGACCATGATTGAAAGTCTGTTGAACTTAATGGAAGTCTTTCAGTTGTTTTTGGTGAAAGGTGTCTCAGGCTTTCAGGGGGAAAGGAAGATTTTGCAGCACTGCCAAGAGATCTTTTGGGATTAGAAATGAGAGATTGTCGCCACAGTGTTCAGGTGCTGTAGAAATGTCTCCTCTTCTGAAAGTCTTGCCTCTGGCATTCATCTTGTTGCACTAAGGTAAAGAAAATGCTGTTGACTCATATCTACCAGAGGTGAAAATCCAATCTCACATATGTCCTTGCCATATAAGAACATTTAGAAAAGAAATACATGTCCTTAAAATTATATCAATTCACCTTACATGACTAAGAAAGAGACCATTTCTAAAGGATATTGATTAAAATGGAAATACATTCAAATAAATGGATTCTTAGCTTGAAATAACCTTTGCAGTAAGTGAATGGTCTGTTTTGAAAGTATGATGGGTGTTCTGAGGGGCACTACTGTATCTTAATTTTATTTCATTGCTATAGAGAGTTTTCTCTGTTTATGAAAATGCTATGCAAAGTGAGATCTATGGATTTCAGAATGAGGAGGAGCAGGAAATTTTGTCTTAAAAAGACATTTGCCTTTCTATTTCTTATTATTCTTTAGTATCACGAAAGACCAGAGCCAGAGACTCAAGCGAAGATGAGTTTTCCTAGGCTCCATATCAAACACAAAAGAAAAACCATTCCCTTTCCATGAAAGCTCCTATTTTAAATAAGTTAAACAAAGAGTGGGACCAAGGAAGCCGTAAAATTTGTTTTGTAGTGAGAGATGCCAAGAGATCTTTATCTGAACAAATCCAGGAAAGGAATGAAAGGCCTTTATTGGGCAAATCTCAGCTCTACTCTCAATGGACTGATTTTACAGCAAATGACTTGACAGGCAGAGAACAATCTGAAGAAGGGGTGCCTGAAGATTTGGGTCTTCTGTGACTTGGAAAAAACACTTTGAAAGGCTGATCACTGCACCACAGTCCCACGGTCATCTGTGTCCATCTCTTTTGCATCCCAAAGCTGGGCTTTGCTGTTGAGACTGAACTGCTGTGTGGGTGCAATGATCACGGGTCAGAGAGGGCAAAGCCTGAGGCTGTTGCTTAGCAGTTGTGGATTTTGCGTAGTGAGTCTCAAGTGTCTTCTTTCAAGGTTGTGTGGTACTTTGCTGAGAAAAACAGAGGTGCTTGCAGGTTTTGGATACTGAGCGGTTGGAAAGATACTCTTGCATAAGTGACAGAGACAGGGACATAGATTCTACAGAAACTGTATGTTCATCCTTTTCCTCGATCAGGCTTCACTTTGCTGCGAAGGTCTATACACGGGCTAGGGACTTAACTCACACCAACAGCTCTTTGTTTAAAGTAAAACATACAGAAGAGTGAAGTAGAACTTGAAACCAGTTGTGAAAAAAACATGTAAGTCTACTGAATCCTCCTCCATTTCAGAAAGTGTCTGTACTTAAAAGGAGCTAAGAAGCTAATTGTGAGTATTTTGCAACCCCCAAAATGCCAAAATCGTTACGAACTTTAGGGATAGTCCAGGAAGTGTGGAATCTAAAACACATTCTGATAGATTTCAGGTGCATAGGATGTGTGAGGGCATCATGCATTTCTGCTTCTGATTAAACCAGGAGAATCCACAAGGCTTTGCAGACTACCTGGAAAAATAGAGATATTGCAATGGTAGAGAACACAAGCGTTTTTTTGATACAACATTGAACTATGTGAACTGTGAACTACAGAATTTAGAAAAATTGAGTGTTTCACCAGTGAATTTGCCAGGAAAAGAGTTTGCTGATGACAGTAATAGAGGCTGCACTGAAACTCTGGGGTTTCAGTTCTAAGGGTCTAAATACTCCTCGTCCATCGTGCTGTGCTGCTGCTCTGGGAAACTTCCCAAGCAAAGACACATGATACCACACTTTCAACAAGTCATGTCATCCTTTTGTTCATGTGCATGGCACGGGGTTTGGAATGAGATGATTTTGAAGGTCCCTTCCATCCCAAACCATTCTGTGATTCTATGATTCTTTGTCAGGGCTGTCTTCAGGTGTGTAACTCTAACTGCTCTCTTTGCAGGTCGACCCCCATCGTGTTTCTGTGCTGGCTGTTGTGGGGCAGAAGGTCAGACCCTCCCAGCCAGGAAGGGACAATGTCCAATAAAATACGGAAACTCTTCTTGGTCCTCCTTTAGCTGCTGATGTATTTATAAAAACATTTTTTTTATCTTTTACAGCAGTAGACAGATTAAATTCTAGCTGGGCTTTGGCCATTCTATTTTTCTCACTCCACAACCTCACATCCTTGTCTTCCTTCTGAGTTGCCTGCCCCTTCTTCCAACAGTCCTAAACTCTCCTGTTTTTTTCCTGAGCTCCAGCCAAAGCTCTGTTCAGCAAGTCTCCTTTCATGCCTATCTTTTGGCACATCGGGGTGGCCTGCTCCTCTGCCTTTAGGATTTTCTTCTGGAATATTACCCAGTCTTCCTAGACTCCTTTGCCCATCAGGACTTCCTCCCAAAGAACTGTCTCAACCAGGTTCCTAAACCAGCCAAACTCAGTCCTTCAGAAGTCCAGGGAGCAGTTGTGCTGGCCTCTCTCCTTACTTCTCTGAGAATGGAAAACTCTTTCACTTCTTGGTCGCTGAGCCCAGGACAGCCTTCACCCACCACATCTCCCACCAGCGCTTCTCTCTTCACCATCAGCAGCTCCAGTGAGGGTCCTCCCCTGCTTGTCAGGATGCCAGGAAGGTCTCCTCCACACACTCCAGGCACTTCCTAGATTATTCCTCTCTGCTGTGCTGTGCTGTGATGTAGTGACTGTGAGACTCTTCCCAGCTGCTTATAGAATATTTCATCTGTGTTCGTCCTGGCTGGGCGGTCTATAACAAGCTCCCACCAGGAGATCTGCTTTGCTGGCCCTCCCCCTGACTCTTACCTACAAACAGCCAATACTATTATCACCATCGTTAAGCTCTGGATAAGCAAAACACTCTATAATACACAGGGCTATTCCACCACATTTTCTTCACATCTAGTTTAAAGCTCTTCCAACAAACCCTCATCACCCCTGTGCAAAGATCCTTTTTCCTCTTTGAGACAGGCATACTGTGTCTGTCACCGGCAGGCCTGGTTCTGTGTTAACGGACCCAACATTCTGCTGGTGACCCCAGCTTGGAGCCACGTATTGATCTTGAGAATACCACTCATGCTCTTTACTTGTTATCCCAAGGCACCCCAGGTCTCTCCTGATTGCCATAGGTCTTCTTGTTGTAACTTCATTGCTGCCTGTCGCGCTGACCACTCGGCCGCCCGGAGGCCTGGCAGGCGACTCGCGTCGGTGTCCTGGTCAGGGGAACCGCTTGGTGCTAGGAAGATGGAGCAGGCTTCTTCAGGAGGTTTCTGCCCTCAGCTCTCAAAAGAGCAGGCTGCAGTCAGGATGTTGCTATGCAACAGCCAGAGACGAAGGAGGAGAGAAGGACCTCTTGGTGCAACAGCGTCAGGTTTATTCTCCCAAGGAAGAAGCAACCAAAAGAGACAAGGAGAAGGATTTGCCAGTAATTTTTGTACAGGGAAAATTCAGGGGTGGATCCAAGGGATAAACCAATGGGGAATTGATGAGGGATGACAAGAAACCAATAGGGGATAACAGGGGCAGGAACTCATACAAACAGGCCAATGGGGGTTACAACTGAGATGAACTTTGTAGAACGTAATTAACTAAGCAATGAAGTACATGAATATGCAAAAGCAACCAAACCAATCGAGAACTGAGGAACAAGGAACTTACTAAAATGGTGGGAGGAGATGCTTCCAAGGGTAACACCCAGGGGGACGAGCCCTCAAATCTCAGTGCCATCCTCAGAGCCACTGTCCTGGGCAGGGAAATCAACCCAGTGGATGCCCTCAGACCTGCCAGTGGGCTGAATCACCGCAACAGCTGCCCACGTGGAAAATCAATAGTAAATAACGGCCTGAGGGTTACCCTACCAAAGCAGGGCTTTCTCTTTACATCATTAACCAGGCCCAAGGGAGGCAGCAGCTCCCTAAGGAATAGGCCTGGTCTGGACATTAGGCCTTCTGTTCCCTTCAGAGGGGGTCTCCTATGACGATGACCCGTCTGTTTTTCTTTAAGGAGTGGTTTTGGTGCAGGACATGGGCGTGTTTAACCTCAGTGACACCTCCATGCTGGATGAATCATCATCCTTTTTGTTGTTTGGTTCCACTGGCAGCGCCTCACACCCTCTGGGCCAGAGTGCCTGGGAAGGGGGGATGATCTCTGATGAGACATTCCTGCCATCACAGGAGCTAGGACACTGCTAAGGCATACATGTATACATGTATATATCAGGAGTGTATATATCTACCAGGGGTATATCCTCACATTTCTAATTGTGTGCTTCAAAATCTTGCTAACATTTTGTCTAGGGCAGGGAAGATAGGTGCTGCAGTTTTAGCAGATGAGTTCTCTGGAAATGAAAATATTAAAATAATGTTTCATAAGAGACAGGAAGATTCTGAGAAGCACCCTTGTTAAATTTATGAAATCTCCCATATGAATCTCATATGAATAAAGTGGCTTGTGGGCAGACAGATATGAATCATCACACAAGCTTTTGAAATAAATGCACTTTTGATTGAAGGTGCTCAAAGTTGTTCTCTGCACTTCTTTGCAGAAGGCAGGGGAAAAGAATGTACACACATTTGAAAAAAAAAAAGAAAAGGAAAAATAGGTGCTTGGACAGATCTCCTGGGATATACATGTCGGATTTTTCCCTTCTAAAAACACAGTTTTTAAAAGATATGTACTTAAAGATTTTTACTCATAATTCAGCTCCTCCAGCTCTCTGCTTTTCTCTGCATTGCTTCTAGTTTTCCAAAATCTTTTTGACAGTCCTTGCCCAAGAGCAAACCTACAGTCTCAGTTGTGGCTGTCCTCCTGACTTGTATATATATATAAAGAAGATACAAATATATACTTCTTCCTGACATTATATCTGTGCAACAATTGCTGTCTTAGTCATGGCAAAGTTTTGAGTCAAGAGGTCTCAGAACTAGCAACATAAGCTTTTACAGCTTTTAACAAACTGTGGCTCAGTGCCACGATGTTCAGCCTTGCAGCATTTTAAAAAGGTGCTGAGTGAAGTCCACAGCATTGCATCAGCAAAGAGGCACTTTGATTGCACAATCTCTTAGGAGTTAACATATTCCTTGCTCTTGAAAGCAGTTTCCAGGTGCCTCAAGGAGGAAAGTGCTCAGTAGGAGTATCCCTGGTTTGGTCTTTCCAAGTCTGGATGGAAGAAGAAATGTTTTGGAGAATAGGACAGAGGAAGGGTGAAAGCAAAATACCCGAGCTAGCTGGTTGTTTGCTTTCTGGTACGGCAATTTTCAGAATTTGATGCAATTTGTACAAAAAGCAAAGAAGGTGAATTGTAAAGTTTCCTTTCTAGAACATTTGCCTGTACTAAGTAAGGTTCCTTTCTCAATGTTGTGGGTTCAAGCCCATTAAGTAAAGAAATGAATGTTGTCCCTCTCTTCTCTAGTGAACATTGTAGTCATCACTCTGGGAGATACGCATGCAGTGGTGATTTGTTCATGCTCCCATCAGTCAGGACAGTGCTTCCCTCTGTCCCCATGGGCGCAGTGCAAACTGAGGTGTATAAAATCATACAGAGAGAGAATATGAGAGGATATGGGCCTTTTGAGAGCAGCATGTTTGGTTGAGGGCCCAAGGGCTGTACCCTTAGAGGGCTGGTTACCTGCCACTGCCTCAAAGGTCATGAAAGAAGTCACAGGGATCCAAAATCACAGGCTCCAGCTCCTAAAGATGTACCTCAAATCACCAACTGTGTGGCTCAGAGCTGTAAGAGATTCCTATATTCTGTGGCTTGGGAAAGGAATGGAATCATAGAAATATTAAGGATGGAAAAGACCTCCAAGATCATCAAGTCCAACCTCTGGCGGAATACCACCATGCCCACTAAACCACACCATGAAGTGCCATATCTACTTGTTTTTTTAACACTTCCCAGGATGGTGGCTCCATCAGTTCCCTGGGGATAGATAAGGTGAACTGAACTGGTGGCTAGATTTCTACATATGCCATTGTTTTCATAGCCACATCACATTGCAAACAATGTTTATTTTCACATCCATTATTCCCTCTAGACTTATTTCAACGTTACAGCTTGCTTTCAGCTTTTCCTTCCAGCTGCCTTTGTGTTCCAAATTGTCTTTCTAAAGATTGATCTAATTTTGTTATTTTCTTCTCTTATTTCTAATTTCTCTAAATCTGCCAATATTATTGCTCTGCCCTGACGTGGCTCACTAGTCCTCCCAATTGAACATCATCTGTAAGCTTCATTAGCGGGCTGTTTGCTGTCTCGAGCAAAGGGATGCTTATTTTCTTATTTTCTTTTTTACCAAGTGCTCCATATTCCCCCATCATTCCTCGCTGAGCCATAACCCATCCTTTGTGTCTGCAGGAGCTGGAACCAAGGAGCAAACTGCCTTCCTGCCACTCCTGTAGCAGGACATCTGTACCTTGTCAAAGCCCTTGATGTTACCATGCGTCAAGGGAAAGTAATGCAAGTCAAGAGTGAAACTTGTCAAGTTTGGACATGTAACTTGGGGCTGTACCAGGATTAATTATGCCTTCTGCTGGTTTTACACACTCATGTCATCAATAAATTCTAATAAACAGGAGTAGGATGTTCTTATTCATGTCATTCCAGAGGAATTAGAACACAGTAGTGTTATTTAGCAATGCAGATGTTTTATTATTGTGTTGTTTATGTGAAAGTGGATATGACATGAAGAGGTATATCAAATGAGCAATAGAGAGAAGCGAGCTGTGCTCCCTTTTTGATTATGCATATTTATTCATACTGCAGAAGTTACTGCACGTAGCAGAGTCTTCTAAAATGGATTGCTCAGTTTGGAAACCTAGCCTCCTCTCTTCCCACCAGCCCCCCCTTCATTTCTTTTTTTTTATAAAGTTTAGTTATGTCAATACTACCTTTGTACAGTATTTATGAGTTCCTTCTTTAAATTGCACCTTAATTGGTTTAGTCACCACAATTGCAAAACAGGAACCTAATCACCAGAAGCTAAGTAAGCAGAAAAAAAATAATGATTTGGAGCTGTCTGTCTACTGCTGCCGAACAGACACACTGGGCACGGTTTAAAGCTATAATTGCATTGTGGCACTGGCTTGCTGTTCCCAGCACATGCATAATGTAGTTCCCAGTTGTAGACTGCCACATATCCTGCTGTATTTACCCTCAGATGCCAGTGGAGCACATGCCACCCACAACTGCTGCTTCCCAACAGTGTAAAACTGTCACACTTTCAATTAGATGCCCCAAAGCACTTTATTGCCCACTGGAGGGTATAGTCATATCTTGATGGAGGAAGATTATGGGCTAAATGCATCCAGAGTAGTTCTCCGCAGGCTGCAGCAGAACTACTTTGGGAATGAATTTGGATGAATTACACTCTTCATTCTCGTGGTCATAAAACAGGGCTATGCACTGCTTCTTTTTGAGGGCACGAATTCTTGACCACAAACGTTTGGGCCAGTATATGGCCTTATTACTTCCCTGAAGGCTTCCACAGCTAGAGAAGACAAAAAACACAGCTGGAGACCTTACTGCCCTGCCTGTACCTCTCTGCAGCTGTGTGTTGCTGTGCAAATAGTCACTGCAGAGACAAACTCTGCCTCTGCAGACCTCGAGCAAACCTGCCCCTCGACTTCATCTTCCTTCACCTCTCGGGTTTGTCTTTGTGTACCTGCTGTCTGTGCACAGAGGCAGTTCGTACAAACCTTCTATGGCCATAATTTTGGATAAGAAAAATGATTGTATTTAAAGGAACTAAAGACGTACTGGACCCCAGTAACCCCTCCTAAGGCAATGCTGGGCGCTGTTGAGCCATCTCACATAATCTTATGTCTAGAGAAGGCTGTGAGCATGTGTGTGGATAGGCAGCTCTTAACATGTGAGCAACCATTCTGGTAGATGAGTAGAATTTTGTTAAGCCAATGCAGCTTGATTATATGTCTAAGTCTAAAACTTCAGTGGAGAAAGTAACAATCTATACTTCAAAGTTGAAAGTTTTGGCAGCGTCTGGCCAAAGAGGGAGAAGATATTTTGGAGAAAGGATAGAAGAAGGATGTATAAATGTGGAAATGTTAGTCACGCTAAAATGAAACCCACTGAGGCCAGATTTAATTGAACCCATAAACACATGTATGATTTCAGGAACAGGCAGTTTATTCACCTGTACAGCTGATATTTAAGGTTTGCATGAGTGAAAACATTTTAGGTTCCTCAAGGGGAATTTCCATAGAATCCTCCTCTAGTGACAGGCATGGCTCAGCTCCCAGTTTGGATACCTAAATGAGCCTTTGCACATCTGTGTCTACATGTAAGAGTTTGCATGTGGTCTCCATGTCTGAGCTCCCACTGGAGTCAGTGGGGCTGTGAGCAGTGAAAACCAGAGGTGTTTGTCTGATCCACTGGTAAATGTCCACTTCACAAAGAACTGGATCACTTTTAGTGTTCTATTTCCTAATAGATCTCGGGGAAGACACCCAAAGGTGTTCATAAATATGACATCTTGCTTCTGAATCTGTAGCTACCCAAGAATTTTTTGAAAGTTTTAACTTTACCTTTTCCTCTTTTAAAAAATTTTATTTTAACCCGAGATGACATTTATTCATGTAGTTTCTCTGTGGTGCCACAAGTTTGCTTCAGTAATTAACTTGTCCAGCTGAACTGTGTTTTACAGGGTTTATATTGCTGGTGTACTTAGGAACTTTGCTAAGCCAGAGTTCAAAATACATGTTTAAGTTGTTTACAAGATCAGACCCTTGCTTTAATAAATGTGTGTGTTAATTTGAGCCTAATTGGCTTAATATTAACACCACATGACTATTAAGAATCGATTTAGTTTTAACACAGAGCATCACGTACATATCTAATTTAGAAAGCCCAGAGAAATTGAATGCAAACAAGTCTGGGAGTGTAGCAGTGAAGTTACAAATTTAAGCACACAAGAGTCAGGGTACAGAAACAGTGTGGATCTTCCAGTGTAGCAATAATAATTCAAACATATTGTATCTATATAGTATTTTTATTACCAGTCAGACTATTAAATGCATACTTAAATCTATGCACGATATGCAATGTGGGCAAGTCTATTGTTCCTCTGAAAACTATAGCTTTTTCATTTCCTAATTGCAGTTTCATGGCACTGCCAAGGTTTTGTGTTTAATTTATATAGGGATTTCTATGGTCCTTAGAGCTGTTAATAGAATGGATTCACAAAGACCCCTACTATAAGGAAGGCAAGGCTGGTAAGAATGCTATTCATCACACCACCTTTCATCAGCAGGATTAAAAGAGTTTTTTTCTACATTTTGCAAAAGGGAACAGAGTCACAAAGTGATGACCTCATTTACCTACTGCTGAGCATCAGGCCAGTGGAAGCACTAATAATAAAATCAAGGCCACCCAGGTCCTAAACCAGTGCCTTCAGTTAGGCGTAGGACAGGTTATGAATCAGATATCTATATATATTGATATCTGACTCTGCAAGGACGATACAAGTGTACACGGCCAGAATCAAGGCAGGTCTGCTCCTAGGACCTGCTGGTTTCAGTAAATATAGATGTAACCTCTCAGTCAGACCAGTTCCTTAGGTGCAGATCCAGTGTTTATACAGTGCATCAAAAGTGTCAAACACACGCCTGCGTGGATATCCATATAATTCATAATTGACAGAATTTCAGCTTTCTTTTGAAGCTCCCCCTTGTTTTTTGTTTTGTTGGAAAACAACAAACAAGCAAGCAAGCAAACAAAATCCTTTCCAAGCACAACATAAATGAAACTTTTACACTGCTGTGATCTCGGGTTTCAGGCTGTCTCAGTGTCAAAAAATTAGGTCTCTTAGCATTATAGTTTCATGACCTGGCACACATTAGCAAAACACTTTAAGACGTATCTTACCCAATTTGTGCAGTAACAGCAAGGGCTTTCTGGAAAGCCAGGGAGCTGAGCATGAGTCTAGTAAGTCCCAAAAAAGAACAGCAATTATAGAATATCTGTGTCTGACCACTACAAAGCACTTGCTCAAGGTTTCTCAGAAACAGATGGAAAAAAGGATTTGTTATCCCAAATCTGAGGGCCGGGGCCAGTCCACAAGTTACCCAGAGAGCTCTAAGGCACCTTCAAACATTGCAAAGCAAATAGTGCACAGCCCCAGAACTCTCACAAGTCAAATATACCACAGTATGTTTGCTTTGCACCACAAGACCCATGGCAATCTTGTTTCCCTCTCCTTACCAGTTAAAAAGTCCTGGCGGACCATTCTGAGTGTCTTGAGTAGGACTTTCAGTGGTCCATCCCTTAGAAATCAGAGAGCTAGGGCTACTGGTATTGATGTTGTTATCCAGCTTTCCTTCGGGTTTGTGAATCCGGGTGTTTAATTTGTTACTTCTGTTTGTTGCCCCAGTCTTTCATAGTGGATGCCATTAAACAGATACCTGCACATGCTTCATTCCATACGTTCATGCCACGTGTACCCTGATTTGAAGTTAGCGCATGTCAGACAGGGCTAATGCACTAAATGACTTCAGGGCTGAGGCTCGATGCTGTACTAACGCTGTGATGGACTTTCCAGCGTGGTGTTCGGTTGCGCTGTTTAGATTAAACACCATAAAATTGCATTTACCTCTTGCAGACGCAGACAGGAAACTGTGTGTCTCCCTGGGGGGATCTGCACTGCTGGGAAAAGGAGTTATCCTGTGCCTCCAGCCTTCTGCTGTGCCTCACAAGGGTGAGCAGAGGGATGGACTAAGAGCTCATCAGAGGAGCTCCATCTGGCCGATGTACAGGCATGGGCTCAGACTCAAAGGGAGATCACAACATCTCCAAAGCCAAATTGTCTATCTATTATCTTGCCCAAGCCTCCTGAGCGTGTGACTTGGTGCTGCTCCAGCGCGGAGCAGCTGAGCCCGCAGAACACCCCAGGCAGCCGTTCTTCAGCAGAGCTGCAGTGCCAGTGGGCAGTGCAATGCTCAGAGTAGATTAGCTCAGCTGGCAGGGGTGTCAGCTCCTGGGCTTGCAGCAACCCAAAAATCAGCCTGTGTGATTGATGTCGCCTGTTTGAAGGATCGGCACCTAGTGCAGGATGGTCGGTCCAGCATCCTCTGAAAGTTCCTTCTCCCTTCCTTAGAGGCCAGAAGGGCCTTCTGAAGACTCATTCCACCCTGAGGAAAAGGAATGCAAACGAGCTCATGGAAAGGACTCTCTCTACTTTGCTTATAGGCAGATCTGAAGTAGCAGTGACCTATTCCACAGTGGGTAGCAAAGTGAGATGAATCCCACCTTATTTGGGAATCAAATTTCACAACTGAGGGAGTCCATGGCAGCCACCAAATCTGTGTGCTTTGTCTAATCACAGTGAGGAGCACATTGCTTTATTTCCCATAAGCCAGTGGTTAACATTTTGATATGCATTTCCTTCTGCTTAATAGCCTAAAAAGAGTAGATAACTATCACAGCCACCCTTGCACCATGCCTGTATTTTGGTTAGATTTTCAGACATTTCCTAGCAAACAGGTTACAGCTTTAAGATATGAATGTAGTCCATAACTTCAGGCTCGAAAATGGGGAGAAAGAAAAAAATAATAGGTTGTCAGCTGTCTTTAAAAAGGTGCATGCATCAGGAGAGAAAATAAAGACACTATTGCGGTGCATAGGAGACTTCAGAAGCATTCAGATAATACTTACATCTGCTTTAATGATTCCATTTAAACTGTCATTTTCAGCATTTACCTTGCAGCATTCAAAAGCAACTACACTTACATGTTCTCAACAGACTCAGCGCCAGTTTCAGATAGAAGGGGGAAAAAAAAGTAGAAAAAAGAGGAAAATGAAAAGTGCCATACAGTGTGTTTTAAAGAACAAATTCCTTGTAGGAAATTAGCAGTAATTTTGGGGCCACCATTGTTGAAGAGAAATAAGTTTCAAGAGAAAAGTGAGCAGTAACAAAAGGCAGAAGTAAAGACAGGATCATTACATGGTTTAAAGAGGAACAGGGAAATATTTTGAAGCAGGAGCTCTGGAATCAGTGTGCTCTTCTCTATAAGACCCTGCACAAATCAAGTCACCACCTTTGCCTCGTGTGGTTTGTACCGCCAGGAGTAGTGAAGCCGTGCTCACACCGGCACTCCAGAGCTTGGGTTTGCCTCCACAGGTGGAGCTTTGGGGGTGCAGCTCTGGGCTGGGGTCTGGTTTGGGTTCATTTTTGACACAGCTTTTCTCTGTGGCCTTGGGTGAGCTGATAAACTGCTTGCTTGCTTTGAAAGAGATGCTCTGGATCCATGCTGTGCTGTGCTGTGGTTTAAGCCCTTCCAGCCTCCTCTCAGCTACAGGTTGTCTCTCCCTGATGCCCAGAACCACAAGAGGATGTGCAGCCTCACTTCAGCCTCTCTAGCTCACATCCCAGCATCTCAGATTAATCACTCTCAAGGCTGGTTTGCACTGCAGTGCCAGGGTTCAGACATGCAGCCTCTGCTGCAAGAGGAATAATGCCTGGAGGAAAGGCTAGCTGGGAGCCAAAGGCTACATGGGTTGGATAATGCTGTTTTAGAATCATGGATCTGTTAAGGTTGGAAAAGACCTCTAAGATCATCGAGTCCAACCATATATCATGGAATCATAGACTCATTAAATGGTTTAGGTTGGAAGGGACCTTATCAATCATCTAGTCCTAATCCCCCTGCCACGGGCAGGGACACCTTCCACTAGACCAGGTTGCTCCAAGTCCCATTCAGCCTGGCCCTGAAAACTTCCAGGAATGTGGAATCATCAAGTCCAACCACATCTGGTTGAATTAAGTCTCTCATCTGCAAAAATGGGTTGAGAATAACATCCTCACTGTCAAACTGCTCTCCTCACACCATAAGACTTCTGATAAACTCTGTACAATCACTGTAAAGCTTACGGGAATCCTGGAGCTTGTGTCCCTTAAATTTGCCTTGCACCATTCATGAAACAGCCTGGAATTGAAGCTCTTCCAATTTCCGTCATCTTGAGTCTGTTTACCCATCTGTTTCACTCTCGTAAGATCCTGCCTGGTGTGTTGCATCCAGCTCTGGGGTCCTCACCACAGGAAGGACACAGGCCTGTTGGAATGAGTCCAGAGAAGGCCATGAAGATGCTTCAAGGCCTGAAGTACCTCTGCTTTGAGGAAAGACTGAGAGAGCAGGGGTTGTTCAGTGTCGAGAAGAGAAGGCTCCAGGGAGATCCAGTGCCTAGTGTGGTTACAAGAGAGCTGGAAGGGGACTTTGGACAAGGGCATGGAGTGACAGGACAAGGAGGATTGGCTTCAAAACCTAAAGTAAGTAGGTTTAGATTAGATATCAGGAAGAAATTCTTGACTGTCAGGGTGCTGAGGCCCTGGCACAGGCTACACAGAGGAGCTATGTCTGCTCCATCCCTGGAAGTGTCCAAGACCAGGTTGGATGGGGCTCTGGGACAGCTTGTCTAAACCATTCTGGGCTTCTGTGATGATTGATTCATGGAAATGTTTGCTTTGCTGTTGGAGAGTATCTCTTCAGTTGCGGGTTTCTAAGAAGACAAGACAGGAGATGAGAAGTTCATTCTCATTTTTGTGCCATGGAAATAGGGCCTCAAATGCTATAAGATGTTTCTGTGTATCCAGATAATAAAACAGATGAAGGAGGTGGATGTTACATATTTATTGAAACATTTCCTTACCCTGTACCTCTTTGAAGAGTTCATTTATAACCAGACATTTTGGAAATTTAAGTCCTGTGTTTATGGAGTAAGCGGAATATCTGAGGTTAAATGCCAAGGGACCTCCCTAGGCCTTGGAGACATTAATGGCATCCTGCTGCCTGCAAGACACACTCCAGCTGCAGAAATGTGTGAAATTCAGAACACCACTTTCTTTTCTTTTCTTTCTTTGGATCCCCTCCAAATTCACCTCTGTCTTCTCTCTCTGGATACAAACCAAAGACAGTAGATGCTGCAGCGTGTATCCTCAGGAGCTCCTCTGCAGATTAAATGCCTGCAGCTATTGTGCATCCAAAGCCTCTGATGAAAAATCCTTTCTGTGACAGAGGAAAATTCAAAATCTAAATACAAAGTGGAGCCAAATTACCTACTCTTGCTACGGGAAGTCCGACATATCATTAAAAACTGGCTTACTTGAGCATGTCCAGTTTAATATGCCTGCTTTTTTTTTTATGAGAAAGAAAAAAGATGAAGAAAAAAGATGTGAAAGAGAAGAGAAGAGAAGAGAAGAGAAGAGAAGAGAAGAGAAGA
>VZTD01000487.1:364595-520003 GCA_013397725.1 Rhagologus leucostigma
GGGAAGGGAAGGGAAGGGAAGGGAAGGGAAGGGAAGAAAAAGAAAAGAAGTTGATGATTTTTTTCTCTCTGGAGCATGTGGTAAGTGGACATTGTAATGCAAGTTATTGGGGTTTCCAGACTGTGGTCAGGACTGTGGGATGCAGAACTTCATATTAAGAAGAGATAAGGGGTCTGAGCCACTGCCTGGAGTTTCCCCTGGAGTGGCCCTGGTAGCTGTTTTAGAGGCGAGCACAAGAAACCCTGCAGAAGGCAGATATGGAATAACTGGCCTACAGGGAAGTTTCTTCCTCAGCTTCGTTAATTAGAGGCTAGCTAAAGTCTCCAAGCATAAGGATCTATATCCTGGGACCAAGCAGTGCTGAGAAACAGCTCCTGGTCTCTGTCTGGGTTGTGAAGTGGCTTCTTCCCAGGCAAGAAATATCCTGGGAAATCTCTTTGCTGTCAAAAATCAATGTGTGGTCAGGCCTTCTGGAGTGTTCACAGCTCTCCAAAGGAGCTCAGCACTTCCAAAGGGCCAGGGTGGGCCTTGTTTTTGGGTCTCCCTCTTTATGGCCCTGCAGAAGGGGCTGTGACAGCTCCCATTTGTGGCCAGCTGCTCTGAGATACAGAAAATGGGAATCTGGTATCAAGGATCCATGAATTCTGAAATACCCTATACAGCCGGTCATTGGCCATGGCAACGGTGTTGTGGCAGCTGGCTACAAGGAAGGACAACCTGTCCCTGTTCAGCTTTCCCCATACCATTAAGGGTGAGCTGTGCACTGCGGGTGCCTCATTCCCCAAGGTATCTTGAGTCAGAAAACTCTCTAAAGAAGGTATTTCAGCCTTAAATGTTGTGTGTAGAGCTGATCAGATCAAAATGCTGTATTTTTGTCAGAAAACTTGAAGCCAGTAAAATGACATGTTGATGGAGCAGTTAAAAATGAAATCCATCTTTTCAATAAAGTCCGGGCAATCTGGTCTCAAATTTTCAGAAGAGGAGGCATGTTTTTTTACTTAAAAGTAACCTTTCGCAAGGACACTCGTTGCAATTGTATAACAACATTTTAAAGCATGTAAATGTTTTTAAAACAAACTGTAACAACTTCTATTTATTGTCAGAAACATTTTTACTGACCAAAACTTTTGTTTTGCGTTATTTTTAACTTATGTCTCTTTAGAAAAATTTATTTTTTGAGGGTGGGAGAGGGGCTAGACTCAATTCAGAGCAAAAGAAGAACTGTTGCAGACTTGCAATGTGCTTAATGAAGAAGGACATCTGTTTTCTGTGTAATGCTAGTTTAAAGTTTTCAGCACTTTGACAGGTGGACCCTGTAACTGAAGTGGGCGATGAGGAGAGTGGGAAGCACAGAAGGGGGAGGAGATATGAAAGTGCTAAAGATGGCCAGCCAGTGACAGGAGGGAAATATTTTCTTTTACGAAAGAAAATATTAAGCCAATATTATTTTCTTTTATATTTCATCAAAAAAAGATTTTCCAAAACTATTTGTAATTGAATTTCTGGAGAACTTGGTGTATGGCTAAATAAGTATGTTTAAATCAATTCCAAATTTCATCTGCTTAAACTAAGTGGATGCCTCTTTAAGAAACTATTTTCTTCTTGCCTTCATAAAACAAGACAGAAAAAAAGCCGCTAAAGTAAAAACCAGAACAAGCAAACAACCTCCTTTCTGCCCTGAAATTATCCTCAAAACACAATCTTTCAGTATAACAAAAAGTTCTGCAAATGCTTTCTTAACTAAAAAACCCATCCTTTTCTTGGGAAAACATGTATAGACAAAATTACACAAGCCAAACTGATAGACACAATTGAGCTGCTGTGATGTTAACTCAGAGCTGATCGATTTAATTTCTGATGTGCCACAGGAACATTTGTGTGCAGTGAGTGCTGGCTACGACCTGCCATAACTTGCTGCAGCTCCTGAATTGCAGCTCTGGGTTGGTCGGTGCAGGTGGACGTGGGCTGATCTGGGCTCCTCTGCTCTTGCTTCTGTGTGTCCAGCTGTGAGATCACCAGCTAACGGTGACAGGCTGTGCCCAGGGAAGGCGGGTTGTGTTCCTGGCACAGCACTGGAATTAGTATGAGGTTTCTGAACCCAAGGTCCATGTTGCGAGGGGATATTGCAAAAAAAAAGGAAAAGGTAATTTAAAATACTGGTTATTTACTCGAAGCAGGCACTTATGAGACCATTTCCAAGACTGCATCCAAGAATCTTCCAATAATTAATTATGAATTTGAATAAATGGTTCTCTCTCTCTTTCATGATTGCTACTTTGGGATCTGGGTCACAAAACTGAGCGCAACCCACTTGGAGTCACTGATTTTGACAAACTCAGCCCTGCTGGGACATTTCTTCATTCAAAAGCCGGAATATGAATGGGTTGAGGCATGAAATGAGCAATTCATCCCACCCAGACGTCATGGAGATGATGAGTCCATACCTACACCTCAGTGCTGGAAGGCACTTCGATACAAGAATGGATTCTGAGCTTTTTTTTTTTTAGATAAAATTGTCTATCTGCAAAATGGCTCATCTGCATTTAGGCTGGCCTTTAAAGTTTTATGGGGTGGGGTGGCTTTATTCTTGCTCCCCATCCTTTCTAATTTTTTTAATCAGGAGCCTGCCTGCACCACACCATTAGTAACTGCCTGGGAGAGCCGTGACAAGTAAACTTCAATCTCTCAGTGGAGCTGATATTCTTAGAGCTTCAGGAGCAGTCATCATGAAGGGGAAAGCTGTGAATGCCAATAAATTATTGAAGAAAGCAGGAGAAATATTTCCTTCTGTTGACACACTGGCATTCACCTTTGGGAATGTAATCATGGGAAAGGTAGGCAATCTTTTGTCATAGGAACCTTTTGCTCAGAAAATTCAGTCTTTTCAAAACCATAGTGAGGAGACTGCAAGCTCTCAACATGGGAGGGATATTCAAGCTATAAGGACATCTGAATCAACTGTGCATCATTAAAACGTGCTCCACGATACAACATGAGGTTTTAGGGCATAAACCCCTCCAGCTCCCTGACCCCATGGGCCAAGATCTGCCTAGAAGTGGAAGAGTTTTCTGTGAATAAAGCAAGGCAGACCTGAAAAAGTCAGAGTATAACCATGGAAGAATGTAAAACCCAAATGAGGGCAGGAGGATGAAGCCAACAGAGACCTGCTACTCTAAAACAGAGAACGAGCAAGGGCATGTTTACCGGGAAGGACAATTCCTGTCCTCTCAGACTATACCTCAGGGAATGGCTGGGAACAGGACTGGAGACCTGGGATTGTGCAGGGACTGATTCTTCTTGCCTGGAACTGTGTCCCTCCAACCTTCTGCCATCAATGACAAAAACAAAGCTTCCCAGAACCAGCAACAAGGAGGATTTGTTCCTCTGAATTTTGAATTCTGCTTGGAAAGCCATCAAATTAGCACTGATGTTTTATTCCAACATCAGAAACGGCAGGGAAAAAACACCCAGGAGCTCCCTGGATTTAAATCCACAAAATCAGCTCCAGTTTTGTTTAGAGAAGATGAGTGAATAACCCCCCCTCCCCAGCATCATATTTGGCTCAAATCACCAATTTACTGGTTTACAAAAATCTAAAACTGCCCCTCCGGCAAATTAAGGGATTACGTCAATCATTCAAGTCCAGTCTACCTGACAACAGCACGCAGCAACAGGGCAAAAGGTTTGATGCTCTGCTGGAATGTGATAAGGAGAAAATGCCAAATGACACATAGGCAAAGTTATTACCAGCAAGATGAAGACAAACTGGAGGGAGTTCAGAGAAGTGCAGCAAAAATGATTAGAGAGCTGGAGGGGTTGATTTACAAGGAAAGTTTTACAAGAACAACCGTCAATATGCACAGCAGGGCTGAGCAACATCTGAGGGGGAGAGGGAGCCCACTGCAAATGTCTGAACAGCACAAACACCCAGGGAGGAACAAAATTACCCCAGGGGGAAATAACTAGGATAATGGGTTGAAATTAAGAGAGAGAAGATAAACATCAAAATAACTTCTCAGTGGAAAGACTGTAGAATAATCTAATATGGGAAGACGTGGAAGTCCAAACCAAACAAGCTATAAATTTCTTCCCAGAGACTCTGCAGATATAAGCATCAGCAACAATTAGCTTTAGAAACCCAATATTTCTAAGCAATAAGTATCAAAGCTTTCAGGGGAAGCCAGGTGTGAGAAGCCATTTAAAAGGGATGGCTTCCAGATAATTCAGTGACAACTTTCTTTCTGCTCAAAACCGTGTCAGGGAGGAGATGGAAAAAGCTCCAACTTTCAGTTTAGTGTATGAAGTGAGCCTGCTGGAAACCTCCAAAAGTGCAGTTTTGGCAGTGTGGTCACTATCATACTCCCTGATGAATAGTTTTCCAGTTGAGATAGTTGGTCTGAATCTGCCTCCAGTCTGGAGTGACTGGAAATCAACACCAGATAATGGCTGCTTGGTAGAAGGTGTGACATGAGTTAATGCACTCAGTTGAATTTCTACTGGCTATTGGACATGTTCTCACGCTTCGAACAGCAGGATCAGCATTAAATTAACGTGTACGCTGACAATCTTGCCAAAGAAATCGAGAAGGGGGTGGACATTAGTAATGAACTGCATGTTCACCTTTGGAGTGAAGTCATTAGCAAGGTAAACTTTACCTCATGGGCTCTGAACCTCATCTTCACCACCACTTCACCCAACTCCTGTGCGGGATGTCAGATTGCAAAGCAAATTGTTTAGTCTTTTTCCTCAGCATACTAGAAAAACCTGTAATTAAGGGAAAGTTGTATTACAGAAAATTTGTTTTCTAGACACTATTATTTTTTAGATAACTCTTTTCAGGCTGTTTCACGAGCAGGGCAGGCATGAGCAGTTTGTTGTATGTAGCTAAATACATCTGGTTGTTCAGAAGGTAGTAATAGCTGCAATGAGTAAGGAAGCAGCTTGGGAATCTCTTACAGACAAGTATTTGAAGGTCTGGCTTAGTAAAGCCACTTAGGCTGTTTCTAGTTTATTGTTGTTACACTTTGGTGTGGCTTTCCAGTAATTTATAGGGGTGTTTGTTGAGTTCATGAGCTCTTGAGACCTGCATCCAATAAAATAGTGATGTACTTTCTCTTGACTGAAGTCAGAGGCATATATCATTGCATGCAGTGGGTCTGATATCATTTTATGCCAGTTGGGGAAAAAGGCTGTAAGGCTCTAACTTAGTCAAAAGAAGTGGAAAAGTTTAAAAAAAAAAAAAAAAGTCGATAAAGGACACTGCAGTGTGAAGGGCACTGTTTTGTTTCTAGCTTCTTCAGCTTCACACATTAAGTTAGCAGGCAAAGAATTTGGTAGGTTAATCTCATCCTTTCCTACAAGATCCCATATTAGTTTATGATCTCTTTCTGAGCTTGATATAAAGCCACGGAAGTTAATGAGCAGCTATTAGATTTACCATTATTTATATACACACATATATTCCCATAAATTTTCATCTGTATTTTAACATTTCCAAGATGGAGAGTACTAATCCTTTATGTCCTTGCAGTGTTAACAACAATATCCTTTTAAATTTAATTAACATTTTAAAAAGTTGCCTCTACCTCTACCATTAGCCTCTTCCCCTCTATCAAACAATAACTGATGAATAAGACTTGGTTGATTAGCTGTACCGAAGAGAAAAAAAAAACACAAAAGGAGTGAAGTTTGTTCTTAAAATAGCTTCTTTCTTTCCACCTACAGACTAGTCTAGACATTCCACAGTCAGTCAGCACACGGAACAATCCCATCATGTAGAAAACAACCCAAAAAGAATACTGGTTTTTCTAGAGTGACTGTGTGCATCTGTAAAAAATAAATATAAAAGTCTCCTCTTTGCAAAAGACAAAGCCAGCAGTGCCTTTGTTGGTTTTGTCAGAAGTCTCAGCTCACTCCCACATCAAGAAAAAGGACCCAGAGGCCTCTCTGATGTCATATCACCTGGTGCACAGCCCACGAGAGTGAATGAAAGACGGTCTTTAGATGTAGCACAACGGGATCCCAGCTAAGGACAGCCCAGCTCGTGACCTCGCAGCAGCCAAGGCTGGGGCAGAAGTGACGGGGCTTTGCACATCCATGTGAAGCACCAGGTGATTTCAGGGAAGCAAATATTTCTGTTGGCCAAGTATTCCTGGTAACTTTCCCTGGCCCTGGGATGCAGTGGTGTGGAGGCATCACTTGCGCCGAGCTTGGGCTCCTCGATGACATGGGCAGAAGGTGGTGCTGGTGGGGGCACACTCAAATCCCAGCAAGCCCGGTGTTTCCAGTGAGCTGTTCTGGCCACAGGCCATTTGAAGGGAGGAGGGATGAGCGGAAACTTTTGTTTAGTTTGTTAAATTCAGCTTGGGATTTCCCTGTGACTCCTACCAGCGGAAAGTGTTAGCATATGAATTATTTAACATAAACTCAGGGACTGTAGTAAGTCTTCTGACTGTCTGACTTCTGTGGAGATTTCTTTAGCTGCCAGATGCTGCAGATGCATTTTCCAGTCCTAGACTGTACCTCATGGTGGCCCCAAAAAGGCTTGAGCATAGAAGCGGGGAGACCTTAAGAGAAAAGGGCTCTTGGGTAGAGAAATCAGTTAGGATTTCAAGCTTATAATTTCTATTGTTAAATCAGCTTTAAGAAAGAAAGAGATCATAATTCAAAAGAAAGGTCATCTTTGATCTGTTTCTATCTCCTTGCTTTCTTTTTACTCTCTTTGTTCAGGAAAGGAATAAAACACACATTATTACTCAGAGGTAAAGCCTTAAAGGGAGCACGGGCTATTTTGGATGCCCCGGCTGTATTTTCCCCTCTCTATCTGAAATCAAGGAGCCTTTCTATTACCAATGGCGAACACACCTAAGTACAAATAAATGTTTCCTTGAAGAACTTATAAGACAAATGTGGAGATGGAAGAAAGGAAGCTGCTGCTGAGATGGGGAACTGAGGCGCAACAAGGTTAAGTGCCTTTCTGGAGGTCGCTCTGGAAGCCTAAGATCGAGCTGGGAAGAGAACCAAACTCTTCTGAGTCATCATCCCCTGACAAGCCCATCCTTCTTCTTTTCCTGCTAAATGGAACAATCCTGCATTGGTTGTGCTATAATGGTCTACATGACCGGGGAGGTCTTTTCCATTTCCAATGTCTATGATGAGAGTAATTCTGCTTAATGGGGATGCAGTCAGCTGGTGCCAATGGTTAAGTGTTGCTTAACCAGGTGTTAAATAGGTATGAAATTCCAAGCTCTGGGCTTTGAATGCAGAAGTTGCCAAATGAAAATGAAAATAAAATAAAATAAATAGCAAAAGGGGAAAAAAAAAAAAGAGAGACGGTAAAGGAAATGCCCTGGAGTATCAGATCCATGTGCTTACATACATTCTGTTGTTTTCCTTCTACTCCCACATTTCCAAGGGGGTTTAAATAGCATGTTTACTTAATAAGGTTAACAGACTACAGAATACTCAGCTCTATTTAAGTACACTCCTCCTCCTTTCTTTTTTTCTTTTTTTTAAATGTATGCAATAGCTAGTTTTTTTATCATCTGTCACTTTTTTTTGCAATGTCACCTTTAACTCGCTGCTGAAACTCACTGTTCTAGTGAGCTCTGCTTTCCCTGTAACATGTTTATTTAATGTGTATTAAGAGCGCTAACTGTATGCAGGCATCAGGCAGGTAACACTCCACCTCTTTGTCTTAAGTTATTTCCTCAACATTTTTTTTACTGTCTTAGAATTTTCTATAGAAAGTGTATCTTGTGTCTTTATACATGTTGCTTTTATGCACTTTTTCATGTGAAATAGTATTAGTGGCTCTCCATCCTCACCATTTTTTTTCTTTTTTTAGTGGGGGAATCTCACAGACTCCTTTTCTTTCTGCTGGAGAATCTCACACTGGTCCGATTCTCACATTACTTCCCTTCAGTGCTTTAAAGTTGACACATCTGAAATCCATAAATTATTTCACAGCCATCAGTGTTTCTTCCCAGGTTAAATTATTTAATGGCATTGTTTTATTGAAAGCTTCAGATTAGCTGCTGATGCTTATTGACAGGAAGAAACACATCCTTCCACAGAGATAAAATATATTGTTTATTAAAGAAGAGAGTGAGGTAGGGTTGGGTTCCTGTCTTCTTCTCACATGAGGAGGAGAAAATGAAGACATTTGGCCCTTTAAATGGCAGTGTGCTGTGGAGACATGTAGCACTTTTATTCTCTCCCTTTCCCTCTGACTCTGAGAGCCTTATTTTAACATACTCGTTTCACTTCCTCCATCCTTCAGGTTCTAGTCTTAATCCCCAACAGTAATTGCCCCACGAAGAGTAGAAGATTAAGGGATTGCAGCTGAAGAATGAAGCTCTAGGCTCTGATTTCAGTGGGTTTCATTATGTGGCTGGAGCTGCCGTCCCAAGGATTTGCAAAGCCCGGCAGCCGCTGCGTTCCCCTGTCCTCAGCCAAACCCACACCAGAGGGGTTTCCTTCTGGGTCAGGACCAGAGCAACACCACAAATCTGACTGGTATTCTGCTTTCCCTTGGCAAGCAGCAATTTGACCCCAGGTTGCTCCAGGAATTTGCTGATGTGAAATGCACAAGAGAAAAAAAACCCAGCAAAATACAACAGACCACAACACTCTTATTAGCAGCACTGAGCCCACAGGCTCAATCAAAAGAAAAATAAAGCACACACATGCAAACACACACTCATATATATGTATGCACCTCTGTATATACAGATCAAGAACTCATTTACATAAACAGAGTCATGTTTTTGTAGCAAACTGCACTCTTCTGCCTTGATTTCAGCAGACCCTTTCTACCTTCTCTGTGCAAAATTTGACACTTCACTGCGATGCTACAGAGAACAGCACAAGTCTTCCCCAAGAGGGTGTTATGAATCCAGTGGTCTTGTTGCTTCTTTCAGAATTTACCTTGGAAGAACGGACTGAGTTTGGGGATTCACCTCAAATTGCTTACAGAAGCATCAGAGCAGATCCCCAAGCAACGTAAAAAGAGGTGGCAAGGCTGTGCTCTGTCCCAGGGTGGCTGTTTGTCCTCATGCAGAGGGGTGGGCCATGGCGGAAAAAGCTTTTGGGGTGATCTACGTCTCTGCAAGGGAGAGAGCAGCTGGTGTTCTCTGCAGGACAGGAAAGTGGTGGTGAAAAAGGCACCACTGGCTGGTCCAGGCATCACTTTGGGATCCCAGCCTCAATCCATGGGACCTAGTTTGGTTTACATCATTATTAGGTAAACAGGAGGAGGATTGGTACAGTCCCCTACCCTTGCTCTTTTCAGCAGTATCTGCTGCACCTGGGACACTTTAAATTGCTGCCTTCTGCCTGCATGGTTTATCTCTGCCCAAATAATTCAAATCTGTGCAAAGCTGGCAGTACAAGCAGTAATAAAGTTCATGGTGGTTTTGCAGCAAGTACGTTGCTGCAAACCACCTCTTGCATAGACCTTCGGTGCTGCAATCCCCTGATCACCAAAACACAGAGAAGAAAATACATAAATGCATTAGTGACAGACTTTTGGACTCAGGAAGGCATGAAAAAAACCAGCCTGAAACTATTCTACACAATTTTTGTCCTTTCTCTTGATCCAGGAGACATTTTGGTTAGTGAAAAATCTTTCAGGCAGACACTTCAATGACATTTTTACTGCAAAGATTGTTTTTTCCTTTGCAAAAATTTGTGCAAGGGTCTGGGAAATAGTTTTATTTGAGCATCTCTAAGATTTTTGTCCCCTAGTTTGTGGAGTATTTTTGGGGGAGGGGGGGAATTGTTGTTTTTTTAATTAAGAAATAAAAAAAGAAGAAAAAAAAAGAAGATAGCTTGTTCTGGAGGCTTCTGGTGGATGGAGTCAAGTTTCCTCTCTGTCTGAAAAATACAGGGGCTTGATGCTGTGTGCCCTGTTTGTATGAAAGAGCTACATGCTGGTGAAGACAGCGCCAGACCCATTTTCTTTTTCTATGAGTCTTGTGAGAAATTCTACCCTTAACCAAAATAAGCCCTCTTCCCCCATCATATTTTCACGGGGGACAAAGAAAAAAAGGACAAACTATAAAAAAAAAAAACCCGCAACAAAAACATGTTTATCTGAAATAGCCCTAGTGTTGGCATAGGAAGAAAAGGGATCCCTGGGTGATGGCCCAACCCTACAAGGAGTCGAACACCCTGTTCTCCTTCTGAGAGCAGAGGATGCAGCTACAGCCAAGAAGAGTGTCTGGGGTACATGATGCCCTGAAGGATGTGTCCCCAAGAAGAAAACAAGGGAAATGAAAGAGGTGGAAAAGGATGCCAAAGCTGCTGTCTCATTCTCCACTGATTATGTCTGTTCTCTCTCCAATCTGAAAGGAAAACATCTATATTTCTGTAGGACAGCTTAATGCGTCCGTGATCGGATAATGTGCATTACAGCCTTCTTTGCTATTCTCAGAAGAGTGCTCTAATGCCCTGCTTATACGTAGGACACACACATCTGTGAGGAAAAATACCGTGTCCTTCGGTTTCATCTTGGATTTGTTCGAAAAGTAACTCCGCGCTTGCAGCCTGCCTCGCAGGAGCGCAAGAGGAAAAAAGGCAGCAGAGCCCACATCTCCGCGACTTTTAGGTTAAAAATGACATTAATATGGCAAAGCTTCTTTCAGGACTTCATCATTTCCACCAGCGGAAACGAGACGAAGGCCCCAGTCACATATGTGCTCAGACATGCAGAAGTAAATGCCAAAATGAATTAACTGGAATAGCTCTATTAATTTATGCCTCGGCAGTAACGACCTTAAGACACAGAAGAATTATATATTAATTTGTTTCTAGTGTGTAACACTGCTAAGTTAACACATTTAGGAGAACACACTTCCCTCACCTCCTGCTGCGGAGGTAAATGAGGCAGTGTCTGATGGTGACAAACCAGACCGGCTTTCCACTAGATGGCAGCTGGTGCCTGCACAACCTCCAGGCATATTTTGGTGCAGCAAATACTTTTTTTTTTTTTTTTCAGTGCTAATCATCTCACAAGCTGGAAAATGGGCCATTTCTCTCCTCCCTCTCCCCCTCTTTGTTGCTCACTTATTGGGGAGGAATGGGAGAGAATAAGGGGAGGGGGGGGGATCACTTGACCGGCACGGTTTTGTATCAGTCCTCCATCTGCTGCGGAGCTGGCCTGATTATTTTTAAGCCAACATTGGCTCTGTGCATGCAATGGGAGAGATAAGACCGTGTGTGTATGTGTGTTTGTGGGTGGATGTGGTCAGGGGGAGAGAGAGAGGCTGGTGCTGAGAAGTTTTTCCGGAGGGCTTTGCAGCAGGGATGGGCGGCAGGCTGAGCTCCTCAGGGAGGAAGGATTTGTGCCCAGGTGAAGGGATGGGGTCAGCGAGGGAAGGCCACGGGGTGAGGTGGAGAGGAACACCCCTGCACGGCTCCCTGACATCTGCATCGGCCTGAGGGAGGCCAGTGCCACAGCCAGGGAGCTCAGTGTCCTGAAGTTTGACATCACGAAATAGGGAACACAGAAACAGACTCACGGAAACACAGAATCAGAGAATGTTTTGAGTTCAAAGGGACCTTAAAGATCATCTCATCATCTTGTTCCAACCCCCCTTGCCATGAGGAGAGACACTTTTCACTAGACCAGATTTGCTCAAAGTTCCATCCAGGCTATTGTAAATAAACCTGATATGTGCAAAGGTGCTGTCCTCAAGCTTTGTCCCTCTTCTGGCTAGGGAATGATGGGGAAAAAAATTGATGCAGAGTTTGCTGCTTTTCAACAGGGCGGTATAAAGCAGTCTAAACACTTTTCCTCTTCTGCCCAAGCTGCCTTCCCAGTCCAAAATAACAACTGTTTGTGCAGAACTTTCCGCTTGAGACTCTGGACCTTTCAGTATTACCTAAGCAGCTTTGTGAAAACTTTCCAGCTTGTGCAGGGGGAAACTGAGGCACAAGGCAATGCCTTGCTCAGTGATGAGCATTTTCTTTTTCTCCCTTCTGTATGATGGGCATTGCAGCAGACCAAGGTGGTGAGGTCCCTACTACTGCAGCCTGGAGAGGGTGACATCAGGACAGGGCTGTGAGGCTCCCTTGAGGCACAATCTCATGTTTGGAGAAGGTAGACAAACATGCCTTTGGTTCTGAGCATTCAGATTTCTCTGTTACGAGAGATACGGAAGGTTAATTTTCCCTTCTCTGAGAAGCAGGTTGCAATCAGCAGGTTTTGTTCTGAGCTGATGTTATCTCCAGCCTCCTCTCCCCACCTCAGCCCCCCTGGCCACGCTGAAGTTTCTCCCTCTCTCTCCAGAACTGCTGCTGCCTTGCCAACGCTGGCCCTTTCTCTCCCGTTCTGCTGCCCCTCTGCAGCAGCTTTTCAGTTAAGAGATTATTACAGTTCCACTTCTTACCTCCTTCTCCTCCTCTTCCTCCTTCAGAAAGAAAACAATGACCAGACCCCAGTGACACCATCTCTGCAGCTTCAGGGCATGTCCAGCTCTTTAGCTGTTTCCAAAAAGTTCGATGCATCAGGCAGGAGATGCTGCGACACACCAAATCTCTTCTGACTAATTTTGCCTTGACTTTCCCAATTCTTCCCTCGTCTCCTGTCGTTTGTAGTTGAGTGCCTTCCACTAGGTCCCAAGACGGCTGATTTCCTCCCTCGGGGCATTGCCAGCTGCCATATATGAGTTTCTCCTATAGAGATTGAATGAAAACATATACTGTGCTGGAGTGTTAACTTGTAATGCAGCTATCAGCAGAAGTACATATCACTCTGGGTGGCATTAGTCAATTATGACAGAAAGCCCATTGGCGACACAAGTCAATTGATAATAAAGCATAATCTCTCTTCCCCCCGTCACATATTTACCAGCCATGAACTACTGTAGCATATTTCCTATTCACAGATGAATGCTCCAGCCGTTCAGATGGGTATTTTTCAGAGCTGAATGCAATCTAGAGGGTTAATGGCTCCAGTGCAGTGGTCTGAGGATAAAGCCACTGCAGGTGCACAGCTAAACGGGGAGTTAATTGGGTAGCAGGTGAACATAAACAGAAAGCACAGAGGGTGTGGAAAAGGCTTCAGTGAGGAGGAAGGACCGGTGGGAACGGGGAGCTGTAGAGCCCCAAAATAAAGACGTATTGAACTTTCCTTCTCTGTGCCGCAGTCTTTGTTGCACAGAGCCTCTGCTCTTTGTGTATCGTTTGACTCTCCAAAATGCTGCTGCTCTTGCTGTCGTGCTCCCAGCCTGGGATACAGGCAGGAAGCATCCCAGCAGCTGCTGCTGGAGGACGGGGCTTACGGGGGCTGTTGGTGGATGATTCATCTGGTGCCATGGGGACGGCGCGCGGAGGGGAGGAAGGCTCCCTGAGATGGTGGGGATGGGCTGCTGTGGGGAGGCAGAGCCTGAGACTACTTTCATTTCAGGGAGTAAAACTGGAGCCTGGGAGATGGAGAGAGGGGAAAGAGAAACATAATCAGGCAGATGGAAACAGCCGACCCTGCTGGACAGTGCCGTGAGCCGTGAGCCAGGCAGGGTTGGGAGCAGTGAGGCACCAAGAGGTGAGCAGGCAATGCAAAGTGCGGGGAAGGAGAGCTGATAGGAGCCGCATCCAGCAGGCACAAGGACCCCAAAAGTGCCAAAATAAAGCAAAACCCATAGGCAGGAGTACAGGTGCTACAGCCTTTGGGGTTCAGCCAGTGGAATGGGATCTCAGTCATCCCCGGTGAGGTAAGTACTCTCCCACAGCAAGGTCAGAGTGGGGGTGCCACCACCGCCCAGATCTGGGTCGTCCATCACAAGCCATGTCCAAAGTGAGCCACTGCAGAGGTGACTCACCTGCTTCTCGGATGATCAGCTCCACACTCTTGTGTAAAGGAGAGTTCTTCCCCCATCAGCTGTGCTGTCGGGCAGCAGTGCTGTCTGGAACCCCAGACTGCCAGCAGTGCTGACCCCCCAGACTGCCACCTGAGCAAACCTCCACAGTGACCTCAAAAGCCATCTGACACCCCTGCTCTGAGCTTTCTATGATTTTGGTGGTTCACTGCTACACCCTGACTTGCCAAAGCTTGCGACAGGGAGCAGCATGAGCAGGCACTGCTAAGCAGGGCTGTGCTGGTGGGGCAGCTGCTGCACTGTTATTTAAAGCTAGCTGAAATAAAGTAATCCTGCTTCCAATTTTGTTTCCTGTGTCCTTAAATCAACTGCTCCAGACAGGTCAGTGGTTTTTAATCAGGCAAAAGGACCAAGCAGGATTTTAAATTTTTTCTTTTTTTGAAAGTCAGACCTGGATTCTTTTAATTGGCGCAGCTCTTGGATCTTGTGAGAGCACGCTGGGCTATGGTTTTTCACTCTGTGCTCCTTCACAGTCACCCAGCTGACGGTGGGGCACAGGTGAAGCTGTGTCCTCATCCTGCCCCTCTCTGCTCCCCTGGTAGCCTGTCATGCTCCCCCCACCCTGCCAATCCCTTCTTTTCAAAGGCCCAAGGACCTCACTTGCAGAGGGACCTTCATCCTGGTGTGGGATGGAGCAGAGCAAGGGGTGCTCTCAGAGACAGCCATCGGAGCCAGGTCCTCCCAGCTCCAGAGGCAAGGCAGCAGCAGGCCACCTTCATGGTTGAGTTCCCTCTCACAGCCTGTGCTTTATCTGGATATTGATAACCCGAATAGCTCTCCTAATCAGCCAGTAATGGATTCCACCGGGAGTACCTTATTTATCTACCACCTCTCCCAACTTCAGTCCTCTGTCTCCTTGCCGTCTCCCAGCCTGCTGGGCAGGCAGCTCTCGTTTTTCAGAGCAGGGCAGTGTTCTTCTGCCACCAGCTCCTCTGTGGTGGTGCGTCCTCTCCCGAATACTTCAAGGCAGATGAGGTGTTTTAAGCCAGATGAGATGGGGGATTTGGTTCTGTTCTCACCTAATGGGGCTGCATTAAGGAGAACAAACACATCTGTTCTTCACCCTCCCTTCTGGCCACACGGTCCAGGCACACCGTGCTGTGGCCGCCTCCATGAGTAACGGGAGGGCACAAACCTCTTTGTCTTCACGTCTGCGTGTACCTGCAGATACGTGCACACGTGTATGCTCTCCTATCAGTGTGTTTTTCTAAAATTTGGAGATGTAATTTTTTTTCCATCCCCCAGCCCATCAGACCATTGAGTCTCTCCATGTCCCTGCGCTGTTCCTCAGTGGGTGAATCCCCAAGTGTGACACAGCCCTGTGTACCCCAAGATCCGTGCAGTGACCACATCAGGTCTGGAAATAGTATCTTTATATGGCTTTTTAGAACTGAAAAATTCAATCAGACTCTGTACTGACTCTCATGTGTGACATAGAAATGCTCCATTTTATTTTCTATCTGTGGTTTCTAGGTACTCTTGTAGCAAAAGGGAGCTTGGCCACTGGCTTCAGTAGGAGCAGACTTTTGCCCTACAGGCAGTAGACAGTGTCTGGTGTTTCCCTGTCCAAAGGCCAGGTGCAAAAGCAATTCCTGGTCTGGGATGTGTCTGATCTCTTGAAATACACAGGCTGGTCTGTAGACACCTAAGTTAAGCCAATGGCTTCTGACACTCAAATACCTGCGTGAAGAAGGGGGATAAAGGATGTTTCACAACTCGTCTTTTGTTTTCTTATTTTCTTTCACAGTTTTTTTTTCCTCCAGTCAAAACCTGTATGTGTCAGCAAAAGATTCAGAGTGGCACAAGAACAGCTCATTACCTTACTGCCTCCAAAAGTTCTTTTGTATTGGGAAGTAATTTCTCTAGGAATTCTGAAGCATGCCTGTGGAAATCACCTTGTCACACCCAGGAGCGCTTGACCTCCTAATCCTTTTTCACAACCCAGGAAACTGAGGCATAGACAAGCAAAAACTTCAGCCACCATCACACACCTGGACCCAGCAGGACTTGTTTTCTCTTACCTTGGAAACACAGACTGGTTTACCTGGAACGGATGGAGTTATGAGACTGTAAAATTGTTGTGAATGAGGACGAGTTTGGGCTCCAGGAGTCCTGCCTCCCAAATCCGTGTTCTAAATACCACATTGTCATAAAAAGCTGACTTTAAAAATAGCGTGCACAACTTTGTGCATGGAGAAGCCAGCAATTTACACAGCTGAGCAAATCATAGAAAACTCTAAACAGGGAGCAGGAAAATATTTACACTTCCAAGGCCTGAGTGTAAATTGAAGAAGTACATCCCATTAATGGGAGTTTATGCACACTGATACATTTCATTTTTCCCTGAAATGCTGAAAATGAAACACTGAGACACGAATGTACCGGGAGTTGATCAGCGATGCTGCTTCTGCACCTGCCAGCCAGATGACATATCAGGTGAAGGAGTGAAATATATTTCATGCATTGCTTTGACACAGGGAAGGACAGAAGGTGGTTGGGGTGGTTCTTAGCTCTCTTTCGTCATTTTACCCAGCTCTCTGTGGTGGAGTTTCCCCTGATTCCTACCAGTGTAAAGGAAGTCACAGCTGGGCTTCCCAGATCCTCCACTCATGCAAATCCACTAGTTTAATTTGCATCGGATGAGAATCTCTTCTAATACCATTAGAAGTCAAGTGTGAGGTATAGGGAGAAGAGGACGTGCTACCAGTCAGCTGAACACTGCTTCTGGTTATTCCTACAGCCCCAAAGATGACTCATGTCTCCCTGCTCACCACAGGCATCACTGTCCACCTTCCCTGAGCAATGGCCACCAGCGACCCTGACAGAAGTTAAATATATGCTGGGAAAAATCATCAGTGATGACAAATATGCCAGGAAAAACAAGCAGTACTTATCAGAAGATGAGCAGGTGTCACAAAAGCTGAATTGAGTCTGCCTAAATGTTGGATTTGAGTCTGCCTAAGCACAGCTATGCCTTGGATTTCTGCTCAAGGAAGAAATAGATTTCCAGTCTCTGTTTAATTTCCCTACCTTGTTTGTACCTTCCTTACATACAAATATAAGCGGTAGCTACTACAGCTTCCTTACGTATCCCTGTGTATGTGGAGTAGCTTGATGCAGCTGCTGAAGGAAGGCCTGGAGAGTTGCCCCAGTTTATACCAGTCTTGTGTCTCGTTGGAGATGGTTGCAGCCCATTCTTTTAGAAGCATTTTGGTTGCTCTTTACAGAGTACTGTTGTTTTCAGAGATATTTCTGTTAGCTTAGCTTTTGTTGAGATCATCTGCTTGGTAACTTTTAACTTGGAAAAACACTTTTTCAGTCACTGATCATCCAAGGTGATAGTTAATGCTGAACTGAGACATTAGAAAGCTATCTTGTTGTCCTTCTTTCTCCACGCTAATTTTACCCTAAAAAATATTAAATAATTGCCTCTTTACTGGGACACTTCCACGAAAATGCTGGGGAACCTAACGGAGAAGAGCAGCCTGTGTATAGAGAAATTTCCTGGGGAAGGGCCTATCCTGCTCCAAGATGTTGGGGTTACCTCCTCATTTATCAACCTGGGGTTGGAGACTTAAGAAATTGGATGTCTCAGGAGTGGATTGGAAAGTGGGAAGGCTGTGGCTTATACTGGGATTGAAACAGGGGAAGGAGAAGGCACGAAAAGCCACAAAAGAAGGCGACCAGAGTGGCAGTGAGCTGGCAGTGAGCTGGAAGTGACAGGTGACAACAGGAGCAGAGCCAGTTCATTAAGACAGTCTTTAAAATGTTTGCTGGCTGAAAACTCCGTGTGACAGGTTGGGGAATGATTGACACCAATCAAATCCTCACCTCTCGCAACAGAAGGTGTCTAGTGTGGCCAAAGTGTTAAATCCCCAGCAATATCCCTGACCATAGTGTCACAGCAGTCAGAGGCAGGGCCAAGCTGAAGGGTGCAGACAGATCCTATAAATTTGATTTAAAACATCAAGAATTCATCACAGTTAGCTCACCAGTCCAGTTCTGTGGGTGAAGCAGGATTTAAGGCATGATCAATACTTCTGAAGAAGACCTTCCTGCCGAGGGTGGGGAGAGGTAATGGGGCTGGAGCAACAAGATCTAACGATAAAGAAGCTGCCCTTCTGCCTTAGAGGGGAGAGAGGGGCTTTTTAGGCCTTGCCCTTCACTCTAATCTTGTCCTCTGTCCCTTCAGGCCCTTTAATTGATCGTTTAGGGA
The DNA here is from genome assembly GCA_013397725.1 of Rhagologus leucostigma. NCBI lineage: Eukaryota > Metazoa > Chordata > Aves > Passeriformes > Rhagologus > Rhagologus leucostigma. The sequence goes on from VZTD01000487.1 coordinate 382,692, forward strand.
CAGAGGTCAAAGCGTCAATACAATTAGGTAGCTGCTGTTGGTTATACGTACATGACATCTAGAAAATGGTATGTGACAGGAGTCAGGAGAAGGAGGACAAAAAGAATGAAATGAATAAAAATTACTGGTTTTGCATTTAGAGGATGTATTTTGGGGGAACCAGGAAATTGCTAGGTCTCGTGTAATTGAACTGCAAGACTAAACTGTGAGGGTACCTCTTTCTTTCAGGGGATTGTGTTGAAATGCACCATCTCCTGATCATTTCTGTTCAGCCTGGTTGTTGTTATTGGTGTTGGCAGCTTGGGAGAGACAAACAGTTATTTTTTCTTCTTCCTCCTCACAATTTTTAACCTTGCCATTGTTAAAGATTCATCATACTTAAAAACACCCAATGCTGACTTCTCATTACTCCCTACCCAAAAACACTGCAGAATCCTCTTTACAGTTATTTATTATGCTCATCTTGTAGATTGCTTTCTGGGACATAGCGAGGTTGTAGCAAAGATTTCAGTTCAGGCTTTATGCAGGTGAACCAGGACTGGTTTCGTCCTCAATTCCAGCCCTGTGGATTGAGGATATGGGGGCAGAGGAGTGAAGAGAGGTGCATGCCCACTTCCATGAGTGAGGGAGAAAAAGTGAGAGGTGAGAGGACCTCTGAGTCAGAGAGGTCCTGTGAGCTCTGTGGGAACACAGAATAAACCCTGACTCACATACCTTGGGTGTGGGTGGAGGTTAGTTTCAGCAAAAGATAATAAAAAGAAGGGAAATTTAAGGTAAATCCTTGCTAGAACCAGCGCAAATTTGATGAGGGGTTAAAATTCAGGAAGGGTTAAACAATGCCTTGGCTGGCTACTGCTGCCCGGCTGTGTTGCAGTGATCATATTTCCCTTCCCATCTCTCTGTTTTCTAAGTGAATCACAGGGCTTGTTCTCGACATGCTGCAAGATCTCGGTATGAAATATGATATGTAACAACTCGGTTTAATTACCCAAGGATGAATGTTGTGCTTGCACATTGCCCAGAATATATTTTCCTCCACAGAGGGGATATCTGTATGTCACGCCGAGAAACATGGATGGGCCAGTACAGGCTGGAAGCTTTTCCAGACATTCTGCAGGGAGGCAGAGGCTATCTGTCAGCACCTTTCACAGACACCAAATGAAACAAAAAAAATATTTAGATGAAAAGCCCTTTAAGACACTAAACAGAATGCCTAGAGGAGAATGTTCCTCTTCATCATTTAATCACACACAGACCTAAGCCAGAAGTTTGCTCGAGTTTGACATACGAGGCTGAAGGCTAGTGGAGCTCTGAGGCACTCACGAGCTCTTACCGTGGTCTCTGGGAAGGATCACTGACGTACTCAGCTGTCAAAAAGCATCTCTGTTGTTTCAGACCTGTTGCCCACGAACTCCACTTAGGCTTTTCATTACCTGGTGGAAGACAATAAAAACCTCTTACAAAGACAGCCAAAATTGCTAGAGAATCTTCTTTTCAAAAACAAAACCTGGAAGTTTAGCCTTTGGGAAATTCATTTTCTATTGAGATGTAATTTGTGAAGTTTTTAAAGAGCAACTTTGGATTTTCAGGTTTAAGAGGACTTGAAAGAAGGCAACAAAGTATAAATCATAAAGACTGAACTTTTTTCCCCCTAAATGTTTTTCTTGACATGTTTTTGAATGCTATAAGGAATCTGTTTCTGCCTGAAAACTAGTGTTTGTCAATATATAGTATTCCTTTGCTCCTTGGAAATATGAGCAGGAGATTAAATTTCAGATCTGTAGAAAGCATCAGAGTACATGTCTGAGGCCAGCAACAGCTCCTTTTATCTGATGACAGCACAGTGCATAGGATGCAAGGCTGAGGGCTTCTCATCCTGTCCCAAAAAGGCAGCAGTGGAGACTTTCTCAACCCATTTTAGGATGTGATATTCAGAGCACCATTTTGATAAGACCAGCTGCTGGGAATTTTTGAATCTGTGAAACGGGTTTGGGGTTCTTACAGGAAGGCACCTGATTTTTCAAAGGGTTTTTTCAGGATAATGCCTTTTTTCTCACACTTATGTAGCTCTCATTTTCCAAGTTATGATGTGAGGGAATGGACAGACCTTCCCTTCCAGGTGCCCCATCCACCTTCACTGAGTGTGAAAAGGTCTGTGATATTTGCTGCTCCTGTAGATCAGACACAAAAGAATTGTATAGGAACTTGGAAGGGAAAATCAAGCAGCTGCACCAGAGAAAGGGGCCTTTCAAGAGAAACAGTCCCTCCCAGAGCTGCTGTCTGCAAATACTTGGATTTTTCTCCCTTGTTTTCCACTTGCTTGTAGGGATAGTTGTCAGCAGGGATTAGGACAGTCCAGAGTTAGTGTGTATAATACATGGCATGGCTCTAGACCCAAGGAGGAGTTCATGGCAGAGGGTAAAGTCTTCCTCATCCCCAGCCATCTTTCAGAGGAGGGTACTGCAGATGTTTGTGGTGTTTCACGTGCTTAGCCAAGCTCCTTCTCTCATTTCCATCTGCAGGAGCTCTGGTGTGGGCATCAGAATCAGGCGCTTGCTTAATTCCCTTCCCATACTGATAGAGAGGCATGTCTGTGTGCACACCACAGCACATGAATGTGCTGCTGTCCCTCAAGGAAAGAGACTCATTGAATAATCCTTTTTGTTTAGTATTACTAAGTGGACCATGGCCCCGATTTTGCTTGTTTTGCTGCTCCTCCTTCGGGACGAGAGAGGTGGCCTTGTTCACATCACTGACTTTCAACATGGTGAGCAAGATTTAAAGAAATATAAGCCCCTTTGAGAGAGGAAGGGTTACACAGCAGAGCTGAATAATGGGCTTTAATAGGCAAACCAAACGGTTAAATAAAAGATGCACACGGCATGCTAAAACTTAAGGAATGCATATTCAATGCAATGCATTATTAAATACAGCGGTGAACATATGGGTGCCTACAATTAATGTATATAAATAGCTGATAAAATTGCTCAGTATTAGAAAGCTAGCGGCAAAAATGACCTCATATGTCAAGCAGACAAGCAGGCAGTTACCATTTTCTTTGTACACCTTACAGATGATAAATTAGTTTTATGGTCTGCATGGGGCCCTTATCACATTACAGCACCAAGTGTTTGATAAAGAAAAAAAATGCCTCAGCTAAAAATCGAACTGAAATTTGGAGTCCCCGTGGACCTCATTTTTTTAACGTAAAGAATTTTAACCAACTTCCTTTTGGAAAGATTTATTGCTCTAAAGAGAAATGTGTATCTCTATCCTATGTGCTTTTATTACAACTTCTTCTCTTCCCTTCTTCTTTTTTTTTTCTCCCCCTGACATTAGGTATAATATGAGACTGCTGTAACAGATTCATTATTGATTGGGGGGTTTAGTGGTTACAGCAGAGGGAAGGGGCAAGCAAGACTCCTGGGTTCTGCTTCTGTCTTTTTTTACTGACCTTGGTGGAGCTGTTTCAGCTCTCTGAGACTCAGTTCCTCCATCTCAAAAACAGGGAGGAGCAGGAAAGTCACTGTTAGGCAGAACTATTCATTGTGCCCAGAAATCCCAGAGAAAATCCAGGTAATGGGCTTGTCCTGCAGCCAGTGGTGAGGAGGGATTCTGCAGTGCAGGCTGTACCTTGGGACACACGGTGCTGTAGCTCAGAAATTAGTTCCCTCCTTTACACAGAGAGAGGGACGAAGAGGTGAATTTGCCAAGAAATCCAGCAGTTTTGCCTTTGCTAACCCTCTGCTTTTGACTGACCTTTTCCTGCTTTCATCAATCTCTGCTCTGCTGGCACATGAGGTACCTTATGGGCATATCTTCCAAACATTATGTCTCTTTTCCAGAGCTAAAAAAGGTTTTTTCAGGTCCAGCGAGGGGGCTGGGAGGCACTCATGAACCTGCTGTTGGACCCAAAGGCTGGTGTGTGGGGTGAGGATGCAGCCACACTGCCTCGATGCACACAGCATGAGGTCCGGCAGTTTTTAGAGGGACCAAAGCAATGTCAGAGCCAGCCCATGGCTCCTTCTCCTCCTGGTTTGGAAAGGCTCTTTGCAGAGGTGGTCTTCAGGAAGCATCAGTTTCCCAGCTTTGGCAAGTTATTTTGGAGGGTTGTATCTCCAATACAACTCACTCCAATTATAATCCCCAAAACAATAACCTTTTTTTTTAATTTTTTTTTCTTCACTCTAACCAGTGTTTTATCTTTTAAGGAGATACTAGGCCGAGTTTTTTTTAGTGTGTGGGTGGTGAGGTGCTGGCACAGGTTGCCCAGAGAAGCTGTGGCTGCCCCATCCCTGAAAGTGTCCAAGGCCAGGTTGGAAGGGGCTGGGAGCAACCTGAGCTATTGGAAAGTGTCCCTGCCCATGGCATGGGGTTGGAACTGGATAATCTTTAAGGTCCCTTCCAATCCAAACCATTCTGGGGTTCTAAGCCAGACAACTGGTTCCCAGATGTAACACTGAGTAGACTTCTGGTCAAATATTCTGTGGCCAAGTTTAGTTACTGATGTACATCTCTGTTTGTCTGAATCTCCCCCCACCAATGTAAATAATTAGCTACTTGTGACATAGTTTTTTAAGGCACTTTTGAATAGGAAAACACTGCTCACATTTAATCACTTCCTGAAATCACTAAGACATTAAGATTTAAGCTTGTGCTTAAAATTAAGCACAGAGTTAAACACCTTTATGAATTAAATTAACACATTCTTGCCATGCAATGAAGTTGAAAATACCTTTGGAAGTCCCTCTATAAAAGTGAGTAATGTTGTATTTCCCCACTGACAAATCCCTACTAAAATGCCATACAATGAAAGAAGAATTTATAGCTGTAAACACGGCTTGCAAAGAGGGAGGCAACTTCCAGAATTTAGCAATCACATTTGTTAAGGTTTCTCTAAAGCCTAAACTCCCAATTAACAAGCAAATCATCATCAGACAGTCAGTGAATGGCAAATTCATTCTATTCAACATCTTTTCAGAAGTGGATTTTGTGCACTTATCTCCATGAAAACCCAGCAGGAAAGTTTTCCATGAGAATGATCCTACATCTGCCTGTTTTTAATGACTGTAATGGCAAGCAATATTCTACAATTACTTTGGTGATCTCATTTCAAGCATGCAAATCATATTATTTAAGAGCCCAGCAAAAGTCATTTATTTCTTGGAACTGCCAGCTAACTTTGGTGGAGTGAGGAAGCGCTGCGCTTGGAATTAAAAGCCCTGATGTCTTGTAACCTTCCACGGTGGAGTTATAAAATTTGTCCAACAAGGTCAGACAAGAAATCCTGAAAATGAGTCAGAGAGAAAGAGAGAGAAGGGGGGAGAGCTACCACCTTATATTGTTCATTAACAAGTCATCTAAGTGTTCTCTTGGCTGAATGAAGAGTTCGTAACTGGCTCGTCATATTGGGCAGCAGCTAATGGCAGAAAAAAGTGAACACAAAGTCATCCCAGAAAAACATCTGGGAAATGAGATCCTTTCATTGTCACTGTGACCATCCTGTAAAGCTGATGGATATCTTTTCTGGGTTTGCTGTAGACAAAGCCAATTTTTTTCATTCATCCTGGGTATATATATACTGTTGTGGTTTTCCTAACTCATACATCAAGATGTAGATAATATCTTGCTGTCTGTTTGTCTTCACTATCCTTTTCTTTTTCCTTTTTATGGCATGGCAAAGTCAGACTTGTTAGGCTAAAGCTGTCAATGAATTTTGATACCATAAAGAAAATATAATTCCTTAACACAGTCTATTTTCAGCTCATATTTTACTTACTCATTTTGTTTCAATGTTTGTCTCCTTGCTTGTTTGTTAATTTAACCCACGTGGAGACCCAGTGAATGGTGTGACAAGATATATACAACAAGAACGATTAACAAGGTACGTGATACCACCTCACTTCAGGCTGCCAATCCTGTATAAGCCTTATAAAAGCTGCCAAAAAAAAATACTAGCTTCTAATTGTAGCGTTTGTTTTTTTTTTAAATAAACCACGGCCACTTTCTTTATTCTTCTGTCGCTATATTCCTGCCTTCTTCCAGCTGCCAATTGCTTAAGGAAGGTATGAGGGGAGGGAAGGCCATGGGGGAGGCAGAATCTCTTTCTGCAGTGTTTCATATCAAAGCTTTGAAGAGTTATCCCATGCCCATGCCTCATAGCCACCTCATGTTATCACAGTTGCAAGGGGAAAGATTTTGTGGGAACTGATTATTAGTTTCACAAGAGACAATTTATTTAAAAATGGCTAACCAGACTGCTGAGCAGAATTTCTACATGTGGGAAGAGACGTAGTCCTTAACAGGAGGTTAAGAAAGAGATGTGGGGGCCTTAGAAAAGCAAAGGGAAGGTTCCTCCCTGTCATCTTCTTTCTTGAGCCTCATCCTTTCATCCTTTGCCGGTAGCCTTCCTCTGGAACATTTCAGGGTGAGCAGTCCTCGGGTGATGAGCTGCTGGAATTGCACCAGGGAATTATGTGTACAAAAGTACTAAGGCTTCACACAGACATCTTTCCTTCCCTGTTTGGTTCATCACTGGTCAAAATGAACAGTATCAGTTCTGTTCTCACTCACAAAGGTATTAAATCAAAATAAACCTGGGACTTCTCCACCCAAGTGTGCCTGACTGTTACACCAAACACCCACTCATTTAGCATATTTAGAGTACCAAGTTTGTAGCTTTCGGTTGTAGATCTCCATCCGCAAAATATCCTGCCTTCTTAGTCATTGAAATCAGCGGGGCTTAAGCTCTTTGAAATTTTTATAGGTCTGAGACATTTACTGGTGAATTATATTGCACAGTTATTTAATGTGAGCACAAGTGATTAAAATACTACATCACTTACAGAGCTTTGGTTCTGTGTAATTCACCCCCATACTGGAGTCTTTAAGTCTGCTTGCCAGTTTAGTCATCTTAGCTTGGCCACTGTGCTTCAATGACTCGGTTTCAGTCAGGTGAATGACCTTGGTTCTGGTTGTATTGAGGGTTACACGGGTTTGGGGAAAAGTGCTGCTCTTTATTATGTATATAATAGCAACCAAGGTTTTTCAGAAACAAATTAAGGACACAAATCTTACCCTCAAGAGTTTATGATTTGAATGGATCTATAACATGATGAATGAACACAATAGAAGCAGAAGGAGGAAAGAAAAATATAGGGTCAAGCATCACTAGAAAAATCTGTGTCGTTTCATTGATGAATTACACATACATTTACGGGTTCTATTTCAAGTGTTATGGAGTGTAATTGGTATTGTATGTACATATACATGAAAGATGACCCAGAGATAAGATTGCTAGAAATCAGCTGCTGCTGCTAATGCAGCAAATCTGTTATATGGTATATATATTTTTATATATGTATTATTAAATCCATAAAGTAATTTAATATTTCTTTGGAAAGATACAGTCCTCTGAGTGACTGGCATCTGGCATGCTCTCAGCAGCATATCAGACACTCTTGGATAACACTGGCTTTTCAAGGAATGGGGATGCCAAGGTTTTAACACAAAAATTACTTCTGCCCAGTGTGAATCAATAACCCTATTCTTTCATTAGTCACTCACACTTTGAGCCCATGACACTTGGTCTGCCTGACCTTATTTATCCCATCGTGGAGTTCATGGTAAAGAAAGCCATAGACAACCAAACAGCATCAATAATTGTGATCCCTGTATCTTACAACCCAGAGATAAGTGCCCTAACTTGTGATTTCAGACAGTGTTGTTAACCCCACACTGGTTTTAATTACCAATTTTATAGGGGATACTTCTTTAATTATAAATTATTCTCGATTAGAAGGGCTTAGGAAATGTCTCAAAGATCCTAGGCACATCCTAGGGAGAAGAGGAGTCATGGAGTCACAGAATCGTAGAACGTTAAGGGTTGGAACTGATCTTAGAAGGTCATCTAGTCCCAACCCTGTCTGCCACGGGCAGGAACACCTTCCACAAGACCAGGTTGCTCAAGGCCTTATCCAACCTGGCTTTAAATGCCACCAGGGCTGGGGCATCCACAGCGTCTCTGGGCAACGTATTCCAGTGTCCCACCACGCTCACAATGAAAAATTTGTTCCTAATGTCTAACCTAAATTTCTTCTCTTTCAGTTTTTACCCGTTACCCCGTTTCTATCGCTACAGTTCCTAACTGAGAGTCACTCTCTGGCCTCCCTGTGGGCCCCCTTCAGATGCTGCAAAGATTTTTTTCTGCTTCTCAGGATATCTCCATTTATCCTCTTAGTACTTCCAGAGTGCTTTTTCCAGAGCAATGCCAACAAAGTGTACCACGTACCAAGTCATAGTGAGGAAATACAGGATAACACGGAAATTACTGTGGACTGCTCTTGGGTTAATGTGGCTGAAGTATGACAGGAAAGGGAAAAGGGGTGTGAGTGTGTGAGAAAGTGTGATCAGATGAGATTTTTGACTCAACAGACAGAGCTGATTTGTTTAAGAATTAGGAAAGTGAACAATTAGAGGGATAAAAAATTTTACATGGATAGTTTTTTGTCTCTACTGTTGTTTTTTTCCCCAGGCTGTCAGTAATGATTCTTGGTCCAGAACAAGCCTATACTGGAGCCAGTCACTGTCATGGGCAATAAATGCACACAGTACCACATAAACTTTGGACAGAACTTTATCATATATAACACAGCCCTCTTCCCTGCCTGATGGCATTCCTGAAATTTTCTGGATTGACCGCTGCCAACTATGTAAAGGTCTATCTGCATATAAATCCATACTTAGAACCTGCCTGCATGCAATGTTTATGTTGAGTGTTAAATTACACCAAGGCCATTTTTACGTGTGTCCTCTGCAGACAAAGGCATGGTTGGCAGCTGTGTGGCTCTGGGCAAGCTTGGAAGTGGCTACCAGCTACAACAGCCGTGTAGCCATGCAGCTTGAGGTTTGGTGTGGGCTATAAACCCTGCCAGAGAAGGGAAAAGGGGGGAAATAAATACTGTGACAGTAGTGCAGCTGAGCTCTGACATGCAGAGCTACACAGCCAGCTAAATCAAAACTAACTCAAGGTGGCTAGGCGAATTATGGTCGGACTTTTGACTGCAGTAAAATCAGTTTCTTTGGGAACATATCTAAAGTGAGGCGAGATGCAGTACAAATAAAAGTGTAAGGTGGGTTTGAAGATTTTAAGGAGTTACTGGTTTTGGAACAAATGTAAGACATATTTATATACAAATGAAAAAACCCAGAAACAGAGACATGAGGTGAGTTTCTTCTGATCTCCCATCTTATTTATAATTAACAAAAGACAAGAAATCTTTCTGCTTCTATTCAAGTGTCCAAATGGACAGCCTAAAGTGAGGAACCTAAGCTGCATTTCCCTGAGTACAGCGTGCTCATGTTTGGTCTGTCTGTCTACCTGCTTATCTAGTTCTCCCTCTAATCATGTGAAACCACAAAATAAGCTAATAGCAGCTTTCCCAGATGAAAACAAGTGTATTATCTTTTTATTTTTTCTGAAGCAGGCCAGTATTTCATCATTTCACTGTGTTCAGTTGTTATGTTAGATTGTTTAAAGTAATAGAATGACATGACACTGGTACACCAGATACATCAGAATTATGAACGCTGGAAAGAGACAGTGATAAAGTGTTTCGAGATACATGCAATCCTGATAGTGCTATAAGTTTCTGCAATTGATTAAAGACATTTCCCCTGTGCCACCTCATTATTACACATCAAAGGGGAAAAACAAGGGCAAGCTGGATAGTGGAAAAAAAAAAAGAAAAATATGTTGTTGTATCCATGCATCAGAAATCCCCCAGATGTGTTAAATTAATATACAAGTATAAGTAAGCTTGAGAGAGACTAAAATAGATTTGGAGGGCAAAAAAACTTTGTGTTAGTTGTCTTGTTGATTGACATATCTGGAAGAGAGATTATGAGAAAGCATCTGAGCAAGTAAGAAAATGACAAACTCAGAATTGCTGTAGAGATCAAAGAGCTTTCCAGCAGCTGCAAGAGTGACAGAGACGCTGATGGTCCAAAATGACTGTGAGGGTAGACCTGGTGTTGGGCTGGCATCACAATAAAACTTCTCTACCATTTGAAGGTGTTCGGAGCTAGCACTAATGTTTGCTGAAAATTAAGATTAGATTGATCTGAGATCCTTTGCTCTCAGTTTATTTCAAGATTTCTAGAAGGAAAAAGGAAAGTTCAGAAGTCCTACTCATTTGTGGGGATGTGAATCTGTGAGGCACCCCAAACACTTAATTAAAGCACTGATTGTATTCCACTAATCAACAGTCATGGACTGACGGTTTTGCGGGTATGGGAGAGCTTTGAGTAATCTGAGAACAAACATTGCTGTCCTGAGCTCATGCAAATATCCCCAAACCTCAACTCGTTGGCTTTTAAGAGAGATTTAGACAATCTGTGGAAACCACATGGAGGAAACGAAGGCTGGTTTATTCTTTGAGCCAATGAAATACAATAATGTTTGATCAAGGAAGTGCAAGAAGATGCCAGAAAATCCACGTATGATAAGTCCAAGATGAAATGCTCATCACAGTACATTTTATTGCCGGTGACACATGATTTTCTTACAGCCCAAGTTTACAGTCTCTCAGAGGAGCTACATTCCTCATTGTTCAGATGATGGCCAATGAGTGAGAGAAGCAAAGACATAAGATCACAGGAGGAATCTGAGTTAATTACTTAAGAACCAAAACTGCGTAATTTGGAGTTCAGACCCATGTTTTAATGGTCAGAGAGTTTCTCTTCTTCCTGTGTCATGGTATTCTGCATCCCACAACACTTTCTTCTCTCTGAAAGGGGGTGCTTATCAATTACTGAAGTAAATCTTTCACAAGTGAACACAGGTAAGAGTAGTTTTCAAGGAAATTTCTACCAAATGGTCAGCGGTCTCCATGGGCTGAAGCTGGTCTCTGCTTTCTCCAAGCTGCTACCATTTTGTCCTCACTGAAACACTTGTGGGCAGTCTCTGGAAGAAGCCAAAACTGGGCTCACGTCTGAAGGTAAACTACTTACCAGGTACTGACATTTCTGAACAGAGTGAAAGCCCTCAGGTCAAGCAGTCTCATGGAAAAATGTGCAACTGCTCCCCCTTCTAGTCATGCTTGGGGACTAGCAAGGGAATATCTGCCTGCAGAACTATCCGTCTGTCACCTTTTCCCATCATTTAACTCACTTTTATAGAAAGAAAATTCCATTTCACAAGTCTTTGGAGTCTCAAAGCTTCTTTCCCATTTTCAAGCCATTATTTTTTTTTCTTAGTATTGACTCATTCAGGTCACATGTTTTAGTTGATGTTCTTGTTCAAGCTTTCAAACATCACAGCAGTGAAAGTGTTTTTAATAAAAAATCTGTGTGACTTGTCTTAATGACACATCCTCCCTCTCTCTCCAGAGGAGGAGTGGGAAGACAGCTAGGTAAAGGATCTAGCTAAGAAAGACCCTAGAGATGTATTTGCCTTCACTGTCAAAAGAATTTCCATGTACTCGAATTTATATATATATATATATATAAAAAAGTCTTAGAAAAGAAGATATTAACACTACTGAATGTCCTTCATTATAAGGCAAGTCAAGACCTGAAACAACACTTTGTTCATGACTCAGGCTCAATAAAGACAGGGCATTGCAAGTGCCAACCCAAGAAAATGATTTTCCCAATCATAATTAGATCAGCCTTGAGAAATAAGAGTAGATTCATAGAGTGTTTGGAGAAATAGCCAATGGGGAGCCTCCTATCTATTGGCAAGACCCTTACTGACGTCAGTGAGAGCATGACAGAGCCCAGGATGCAGCAGACAAGGCATTAGGGATACACAAATACCAAATAAAAATACCACAGGCATTTTGCTCTTCAACATTAATAACAAATGTCAACAGTCAAGTGCTGCTTCTTCAATATGAAGCTGTGATATCTAGCCAGTAGGTAATCTCTCAAGACTTCCCAGCAGCCATTTATAGCTTCTGATAAGGTAGAGGATTCATTTTCTTAGCTTGCCCCAGACCGTCTTCAAAACAGCAGCTTTACTTGTGGGAGTGAAAGTATGGATGGGGTCAATCACTGGTTTCATGGCAAGGAAAGTACAGAGACTGGGATACTGACAAGGGATTAGGAACCCTTTACTTCTATTGTCATCTCTGTGATATCCTATTTCTGGCAACTGAGAATATATTCACACAGGTACTTAACCATCCTGTGACCTACATCTGAATTAGTCCCATGTCAGCAGAATCACAAATTATGAGACTTGGAAAGAGATATGGACCCAAGGAAGGGATCCTGCCAGGGTAAACAGCAGAGTTTTAGAGCTCAGCTCTGTCAGAGGAAGCCACGCACCCCTGGCCAAAACACTGCCTTGTTCCGCGTAAGACCACTGGTTATAAGTCCTCTTTCAGAAGTATGTCCCTCAGTCTGACTTTCAGGAACATGAAAAAGCAAAGATAGGAGGAAACATCATTATTGCATAGGGGTCAGAGAGAACATGCAGCCCTGTGTCAGCTGATATGGTTCACCTTCCATGGTTTGAAACGTTCCATCCCGATCTTTGCTGGTAGTTTCAGTTAAGCTGTAGAGTTTCATGTGAGGGTGTTGGAGGTGTAAATATATTTTTCTTTCAGCTGGTGATGATGTGGGAGTGGTAGCTTGCTAAAAGGAGAGTCTGAGAGAGTGGAAATAATTCAAGTTACTGTAGAAAGATTTTACAAGAGCTTTTTTGGCTAGAGCTCAACTTCTCGAGTGTTTGGGAGCCTGAGTACCACTGATTGCCCAAAACTTTGTGAAATCGAAAAAAGTCCTTCTGAAAATCTGGGTCTTACTCTCACTTTACCTAAATTTACCATTCATGAATCAGGAGCAATGATGTTGTGAAAAAAAGAACACTATAAGGACTATGGCAAGCTCTGTGTTGTAGGCATAGAGACCCTCTAAATACCTCTGAGAGAGTTCCATGTCCAGTGCCTGAACCATCCATCAAGGCCTGAGTTAACCCCCTTTCTTTCCTGTTTTGAAGTCTGGTGATTTCCCTGCATGTAGCTAGACTCTTGGCAGCCCCACAGAGATTTTCCTCTGTCTTTCTGGTGCTGTTTTATTCTATGAATTGTTTGCACTTCAGGAACAGGAGAATGAATTGGTCTCTGTGGAGTGTTGATGCCATTTCAGACTGAATAGGCTGGGGGACAGCTAACCCTCATGACAGAATAAAATACAAAGAAGGCTTTATTGGTGTCCCTCTCCCCTTTTAACCTTTTAAATACCTCTTTGTGAAGAACCCATTGTCTGCTCTTCTAAATTAAATCAGAGATGAGGAGAGGACAGCGTAAATTCTAACAGGTGGAAGGGTAGCAAAGCAGTTAGTCCTAGTTATTGGAACTTTATTTGTGTTGGGAAGATACCTTTGGGAATTCACTTTTGCTTACTGCTTATGAGGCTGAGCAACAGAGCCCTGTCCTTATCCAGGCGGTTACGGGCCGTGGTAGAACCCTTGTTTGTGCCATCCCCTGGCAGTTTTCTTCATGTGGCGTCCCATCGTAGGAGAATGATATTTTGCATTTGCAGCTCATTTTAGTTTTACCAGCTGTATTTCCTGGTTTAGTTTCACACTCCTTGTATTTGTGAAAGCTGTCGAATCTCTGGCCACGCAAAATGCCCAGTCTTCCTCGTTACCTTAAAAAATGCCCGTATTTCTGCCTTTCGCAACACGTTCATCTTTCTGCCTCGGGCTTCTTACCACTGAAGTTTCAGACAACCAGGCACGTCCTGTCTGGAGAGGAAGAGACTAAAGGGAGTAATGATGAATGTCCATAAACACATAAAGGCATGTCCCTGAAAGAGGAGAGGAACCAATTATCCTCATTAGTCAGTGAGAACAAAAAAAAAAGAAGAAAAAAAAAAGAAAAAAAAAAGGAGTGATAGGTTCTAAATGAAGCACTGCATATTTAGGTTGACTGTTATGGAAAACTTCATAACTATTAGTACATTTAAGGCAATGAAGCAAGTCACCCAAGGGAGGTAGTCAGATCACCTTCATTGGAGATAGTCAAGGGAAGGTTTGACACTCATCCATCAGAGAAGTGTTAGAGATAATTAAATCAGTCTTGCCCCAGGCAAAAGGATGGACTAGATAATTCAGTAGTGCTCCTGTTCAACCCAGCAGATTCTATATTTTTCCTTCTTAATTGGAAAGATATAAATGTGTGTGTGTGCATGTGTGTGTCTGTGTACCACAATTCCTATCAATCTCCTTTACCCATGGAATGGCTGAAGGAGTGACATTTCTTTCCTCAGCTTTATTCTCTGTGTTTTGAAAGGTTTGCTCCAAACTGCCTCAGCAGCTTTTTCGGGCTCCTGTTTGCAGAGTTGTGAAGAGGATCAGGCACTGGCAGCTGTTGGTCTTAATTTTTCCGCTTGATTGGTTTTTTTTTACTAAAAATTAGCCATTAAAATATACATTTAGACAGGAAGAATTGTCTCCTTGCCTGTCTGACTACTCAGTGCCACAGACAGACTAGAGAAACACCTCTGAAAGGCACTTTTATTTAAATGTTCTTATTTAAAATCCATCCCTCTCTGGAGTTGCCTGTGTCTTTCCACTGGTTTTGTAGGGACCCCTGATATTGCTGATGCTATTAGACATCTAAAGACTGAAACGAAGCACCCTGAGCCTGCACCTTGCAGCCGTGCACCTTGCAGCCCTGCACAGGCTGTTTTCCCATGCCTTTGTTTCCCTGCTGATGACGCAGGGCAATGGCCATGGCAAGGCACCCAGTGTGCTGTGCATTTTGCCGATTACAATTAGCATGATTGTCTCAGTGATAGTTTGTGCTTCTCCATCTGTTTGCAGCCTCCGTCTGTTGTCTCTCCCCCTACAGCCAGGTAAGTCTAAAGATTTAGATAAACCTAAGAGGTGTGCTGCAAGTTGTCTGTGGCAGCAGGCACCTCTGCTCCGTTCTGCTCTGGGTCTGCACCACCGACTGCAGCCAGACCGTGATGCCTGACCCCGTCCTACAGATGGAACAGCAACACAAGTGATGGTGAGGGCAGTAGCAGCAGAGTTCCTTGAACTTGTGGTCCATGTTCCAAGAAAAGCTGCTATGGCATAAACCATGCACTATCTCATTTTGGTTGCTGGTAATCACAGAGCACTACAAGGACAACTTGGAGAGTAAATTTAGAAAGGACTTTGAAATCTTTCAGACAGGTAAATGATAATATTCTTGTTCATACACTGAGAGGAATACTGCACAAGTAGGCACCATCATTTTTTGGCAAAGCATTTTTGGCAAAGCTCAAGCAAAGTGTTCCTTATCACAGCTGAGGCTGCAACGCAAGAGTTAATTCCTTTTTTAAGTGTGCAAGCTGAGTGTAATTCTACCTGAGGAATCTGCTCTAAAAGGCAATTAAAACTTCGCACAGTGAAACTTTACGGACAACACAGGAAGGAGTTTGCCACCTCCTTTACCTTGATCTTTACAACCTTAATAATACCCACCACACTGGGAGAGCTTGAGTGGTCCTTGAAAGAAGGGCCCTCTTCCAGTGCGTGTGCAGGCAGCAAGGAACATCATTGTCTGGCCTCACAGCTAGGAGAGAGACTGAATGCAAGCTAATTGTATACAATAAATCAGTTCTGAATTAGGTCAGCAGCAAATGGAGAAAGATCTTCTGCCCTTTCATCCAGTTACTGTTAGCTAGTGTGTTATTAACACCCTCCCTCTTGGGCATCAGTCCTCCCAAATTCTGTGATGCTCCAGGGCCACTTTAACACCGTAGATGAGATAATTCAAGCATTTATTTTAGCCAGTGATGTTCCTTACTTCATAACATGCTAGACCTGAGCATAGAATCATGGAGTGACAGAATATCCTGAGTTGGAAGGGACCCACAAGGAAGTGGGTCCAGCTCCCATCATTGAAGTCCAGGTCCCGGCCCTGCCCACAACAAGCCTGACAATCCCACCATGTGTCTGAGGGCACTGTCTAAATTCCTCTGTCAGGCTGGTGTTGTGACCACTGCCCTGGGGAGCCTGTTCAGTGCCCAGCCACCCTCTGGGTGGCGAACTTTGATGTAATATCCAATCTAAACCTCCCCACGCTCAACTTGACACCATTCCCTCGAGTCCTGTCACCGTTTACCAGCGAGAACACATCAGCAGACCTGGTTTAGCAGAGTAATGGTAATAGGCGAAGATGCTGGTTCTTTATTTTCATTCTAAAGTATCATTAGGTTATGTTATGGAGCAAGAAAGCTCACCTGAACACAGACTGAGTGAAAACTTATGCTCCACAGCTTGCAAGAAGTCATAGCAAGGTACATTGGAACCCACACAATCTTGTCTCGACAAGAGACAAGATTGTCTCTTGTTCCGCAGACACTCCTGGCTGTCACTGCATCCAGCAGAATTTTAAAAAGATCACCAGAAATGTTTGGGTGAGCATATCCCCTGCATCTGGTAGTTCCTGCGGGCTTCCAAAGCAAGACTAGACCAGCCTCCCTCCTCCCCAAACACACATAAGTGGGGGGAAAGACAACATCTTTGTAAAGCATCCTTTCAGGCCCTAGCAGGAGGTTGAAATGTGTTTCTCCAGCTGTGCTAGAGCAGAGGTTACACAGGGTCTATAGCACACTCCTGCCCTCTTTGGATTGCACACTCTGCAGGTTTGGATTGCAACCTTGCAGGTTGTACACCTGCTGTGTGAGGAAGAACCTGATTCCAAGCCTCTAAGATGGACTGTTGGGTGTACCATAGCACGAATCTGTGCTGCATGAGTGACAAGTGTAAGAAGTTGTTAGTATCCATCTTCTGGTTTCCCAAGCTGTTTAATCTTTATGATAATATGCTTTTTTCAGTGATAGGTTAAAAAAACTCCAATCCCCTGATGCTAACTGTGCTATGCAAAATAGAGACTGTTCATTTGCTGGTTAGGAAAAGAGAATACAACTGGGTTTTTTTGGCTATCATCTTGCAGATACTTAAGAATGTGCTTAACTTTAAACCTGTGAGGCATTTTTGAAGAGAGTAGATTTATTTACATCAGCACATTGCTGAGTCTTTATAGGATTAGGGCTGCCATTAACAGCCTCAGCATCCTGACAATGTTGTTTCCTAGTTTTGCATAGCAATAATGGTAAATTTGTGCCTGATGTGATTTACACAACCCATCATTTGCCTTTGTGTGTGAAGCTATAAATCAATGTGTATTTTTTTTCCCAGATTGATCTTCAGTCTGACTCTCTGAGCTCTAACTGTGATTACGCCTGTTCCCTCTTTTCCCTCCAGGTTTTCTTGGGTGGTTTTCACCCGGAAAACACTTCTTGTCTAATTGGGACAATGAACTTTATCTTTTTTTTTTTATTTTTTCCTTGCCAAACTTTCTTTAACAATCTCTCTTATAGTTAGAGACTGCATTTTCCCTTAATTACTTGAAACCATCTAAAGTAAACAACTTTAAACCAACAGAACAATGAGCCACTTGTTTTTCTGGTGCCCTCTCCCAGTCATCCTTCCATTCTTAAAACTAATGGTATTGAGAGATTAAACTTCATCCTACAGGCAGTGACCTATTCTGCTGTTTCATTTTAATTTTTCATATCTCCCTCCCCCCATTTTGGCTGGCAGTCCCCCCGGGTTACACCTTACATCAAAGTATACATCATTTGCTCTTACTTCTTTCTGCATGCTGCCTCTAGGCTAGGAAATTGGCAGAATGCTGCTGTTGCTGCTGAGAACTAGCCATTTTCCTTTAGTCAAATGTTTTTTAGCTTGAAAATGTCAATACAGAGATAAGTCATAAGATCAACTCTTAAATATTCACAGACTGCTTCCTTTGTTTTGTTTTGTTTCTTTCCCCAAGCCACAGTGTTATCCAGGGTAGCACTTTACTGGATGCTTTGCACATTTTCCTGAGCAGTCTTTCTCTCATTAGTGCTTAAAGAAGTACCAAGAGTTAAATTTTTCATTAGGAATTCTTGTGCAGTGTAATATCATGCATGCATTAGATGCACAGAGATACTTCCCTTATGGAAGAACCCTATAGGGCTTCATAGAAAATTACAAACTTTCTCATATAATTTTTTAAACCACCTTGTAAAATCAAACATACAATGAAATATACTTCTATTGAGATGGTTCAAAGAAACCTGTGGAGAACAAATAACTCTCTAATACATCCTGTAGGTTTTTGGAGTAATTTCTATAACGCTATTAAGTTTCTTTAGAGCTCTGCCAATTCCACCCCCCTGTATGTCCGTAGGCTGCTTTGGAAAGGGCACAGAAGTAGGACCAAAACACTGCTCTGCCATTTCTCTCTATGGATCTACACATAATAAGATTTTCCTGCTGCTTCCACCCCCCCAGTGGCTTGCTGAAAACTCACCATTACTTTCCTGGCTGCTCTTTTGTTTAGCAAATCTATGTAAAACAAATCATATCTGCTTCTTGCATACCCATCTGGCCCATCCTTCAGTGGTGGAAATCACCACATACCCAACAAATTACATCTAACAATAAAATTTTGCCACTTTGGCATTTGTTTTCACTGACTTCATTCATCTGGAGTCTCAAATCCCAGACTTCAGTGTGGGACCAGTGCCGTGCTTAAACCCATGGCACAGGAGGTTATGTCAAGCTGAATCAGCACCATGGCAAGGAGCATGTAGGCAATGGAAGGACTGGAGCACCAACAGTGTGAGGAAGTGAAGAACCACAAGTTTTAACACATTTTATTACCAACAGCTGGTTGCAAGTTACTGACAACGTGCCCACATAAATCATAGAATCACAGAGTGGTTTTGGCCAGAAGAGACCTTAAAGATCATCTGGTTCCAACCCCCCTGCCACTGGGGGGGATTGGATATAAAGCGTGATAATGATCAACAGCACCGTGTCAAGGGCAAGTGGACTTGACGACATCACATCACACCACCCCCTGTTAAACTGTTCCTGTTGCCGCATGACTGACAGCAATCATTCAAGTGATTAAGGGCAAATGTGGGATGGTGTGGGAGGTCGGAGAGGATTGAAGTCCATTCTGACATCTGCTCTATGATTACCTTATGCCTCAGTTTCCCCAAGGGATGTTTCTATGCAGTTCTGTAAATATCCATAGTTGGAACTTTAAAATTGAAAAGCTAAGGCTGAACTTCTAAGTTTTTGCTCTGCGTGAGATGGGCATAAAAATCCTGCAATCCTGTCTGAGGCAAAAAGAGCAAATAATATGTTCAGTGTTAATAACTGGTATATATTTCTGAGTAAAAACACTGATGTGATCTCACCAGCTGGTTGATTTAATATAAATATTCAAATGCAGAAACAGTTTATTAAACAGATTGGAAATCATCAACTTCATTATTGTAATAGAGCAAATACAGTATCTTGATTTTCAATAAATGGAACAATCTACCGTATGCTGAATCGCTTGCTGTCTGTTGCTATGTTCTATTAAAAAGAAAATAATGATTCTAACAGAATGTCGTGTAGCCACTCCAGGAATTAATAGAATTAGTGCAGCAACCTCAAGACAGAATATAAATATTCTATTGAATTATCAATTAAAACCCCATAGCAATAAAGGTAAACTATATCAAATAAGTGAACAGAAATTATAGACTATTTCCCAAATTCTTGTATTAGTCTTCATCTTGAGCTTGAAATGAAAATTCTTGAGAGTAACAAGTATATAATTACTTGACATTTTTCTTCTTCGAGTCATCTTAGGAAAACAAATTACATGATGTAAGTGCAGCTCTTTGGATTCATAAACTACTGGCATAATGAAGAAAACACTGGGTAGTTATTATGCATCAAGCATTCATTGACGTTAATTTTTGCTCAAAAGATTGAGACATAGATCATTTTTCAGTTTCTAATATGAGTCTGCTGAAGCTTTGCTTCCATCAAATGCCATTCACCCCTGTTGTAGGAAAAATTGTTTATTTCATTTCCCTGGTCTGGCTGGACTTTTCTCCTGGCAGCCACCTGCAGCAAAATATCATCCCTACAGAATCCAACTTCTCCCATATGCCAGTTGTAATTATCTGTGACACCATAAAGGTGAAATAATGTCACAAGAGGCAGAGGAATTCTTTAGTGTTATATAGAGAGATAAGAAGAAATTGAGAAAGGGATAATATCAGAGACAAAAAAATCCTAATCCGTTAGACCCTGGGATAGTACTCACACATAATTTTAAGATGGAAATTCATGAGGATGACTGTATTGCTTCCAGTTCTCATGTTCTCCCATGTATTCAAGATACTCCAGTTTCATGCATTACAGTATTCCCTGTCTCCATGTTCCAACCACAGCCATTACAGGACAGCACCCACAACACGGCAGTACTTCTCAGCAAGGTCTGGCTGCTGTTGTAGTATAAAACAAATGAGTGAGAATGTAATTTTGTAATTTTCCCAGTATATCCAGGGAAAAAAGGGAAAAAAAAAAAAAAGAAACAGAAAAAAAGAAGAAAGAAAAAAAAGAAAAAAATGTAAAAAGGAAAATATAGAAGTAAAAATGCAGATAAAGAACAAAACACTGAAGTGCCATCCAATGAAAATAGCACTAAGTTCCTGAAAACTTAGATAACTTTTTGGTTTGATCTTTAATCTAACCTGCCCTGAAAAAATAATTTTTATTTCATGCACTTACATTTATTTTCATATTCCTTCTCTTTCCAATCTAGTTTTATTGCTGGGCTCTTCTAGCTGCAAAAAGGTGCTAACAAACTGAGTCAAAGTTTGCAGGGCTTTCTGCAGATTGAAGCCAGTGGTATCACAACAATACCTATCAGTGGAAGTTTAAAGAAATACTGGGTCTGTCTCTAACCTTGTCCCTTTAAAAGTATTTCACTGATAACTGTTGATAGAAAAGGACTGATTTTATTGACTTGCTTCTTTGAAAAATAGAGGACCATAAAAATAACATTATTGTGTAAAAATGATATTGTTTACTCTTTTTTTGTTGGATAAAGAATTTTAAAAGAGAAAAGTTTAAGTGAATAAAAGCTTTGAAACAATAATTAGAAATACTCAGGGATTTTTTCCCAGATATTTATAGTATATGTTTTTCAGAATTCTAACTTTGAGCCCAAATTTAAATGCAAGAATTGGTAGAATATTTCCTTCCTCCCTTTGCCTTTGCCTTTGCCTTTGCCTTTGCCTTTGCCTTTGCCTTTGCCTTTGCCTTTGCCTTTGCCTTTCCCTTTCCCTTTCCCTCTCCCTTTCCCTTTCCCTTTCTTTTCTCAAAAGGGATGTGTTTCACCCTCCATTGAAATTTCAGTGCCTAGTTAACCACTCTCACCCTCTCTTTTACGCAATTCTTAGCGATTCCTCTAGGAATCACTTGTCACATTGAGCCACCAGAACAAGGAGTTATTAACACATATTACATTGAAGATAGTCTTTGCTCAACTGTCTACTCACAGAGGGAATCCCTTGATGCCTGTTCAGTCAAAATTGTGAAAGTTATTTGAAAAATGGGTGGGGGGTTGGAGTAGGTCAGGAAATCCATTTCCTTGACAAACTTTAAATAGTCTATTCCAGACTTTCCAGAACAAATTAATGATAAACAAACAGTTGTGAATGGCCCTTACTTGATATCATCTTGATGGGAGTTTTACTTAGTGTTTACTTTCCTAATATTTCTGAATTATTTCTAAAAATTAGGAATTTATGATCCTGACCTAGGTATAATATAATGTACATTAGGCAACACGACCCATCACAGATTTTCATAGCTCCAATCCTCCATTGCACAGTCTGGACATCTCCTGATTTCACAGAATTGCAGAATCAGGGAGTAGTTTGTGCTAGAACCTTTAATGTCCATCTACTCCAACTCCCCTGCAGTGAGTAGGGATATCTTCAAACACTCCAAGTTGCTCAGATCCCTGTCCAGCTTAAGTTTGAATGATTTTCTCTTTTCCATAAATTGTGCTTCCTGCACCGGAATTTATGTCACATACCAAGAGGAAAAACATAAAGCCCACCCAAAATACTTTCACAAATATCAGAAGTAGAAGGTGATCAAAGGAATGATACAAAGCCTGCCTTTCCCGCTGTTTTCCTCCCAATCTTCCTTTCACATAATTCCCCCTGCAGCAAAGGTAATGGATATAGTTCTCCCAGCTAAAACATCTTTACATTTCAAGTTCCTCCAGTTTGTGCACAACTTCCCTGTGCATTTGATGAAGAGAAGCATCTTCCTTTGAATAACTGGAGGCAGAAGAGCTGTCAGACTCACTTAGTGCTAAGAACAAGATAAAGTTATTTGACTTTATCAGATACCTTGGGTTGCATCTGATCTTCTTGAATCATAGAAGGGTTGGGTTGGCCTGATTTGGTAGCTAGTCCCAAACTTCTGATTTTGTGCCAGACACTAGCCCAAAATATGGCGTTGGCCATGTCACTTATACTATCCTTGCCTCTGTGCTACCATCAACAAAACGAGATCTTCCTTCTCTGGGGGAACTGTGAGAATTAATTAGCTTGTGTTTGCCAGAACTTCTGAAGTGCTAAGCAAATGCTGATTAGAATAATTTTACAGGCTTCAGAGGACCGCATATCTCAAGGGATCATGTGGAGAACTCTCGATGGGGAAGTAATGCAGCACACTCAAAAATGCATTTGCAAGACTTTAGTCTATGTTTCACTTGAGTGGATTCATATTTTAAAAATCTTATGGCTCTATTCTTTCTAACCCTGCATACTTCATATCAACTTGTGTTTAATCTTGCATGCAGAGGGTGAGGAAAGTGTCTACAAAGCGGTCCTTCCTCACTCCCCTAAGGAATAATCTACTCTCATCACCATAGCATGTAACTGCAAAGACTAAAATAGCCTTGCAAAGAAATGAATGTTAAGACTTCCCATGGGGAGTTGAAAGGGGGAAGAGCAATGTCTTGACCAGCTCATGGGGGGTTATGGCCATGGTAACTTATGAAAGGGCAGAGCAGCTCCTTTTGCCTTTCGCATTTTTGGAGCGCAAGGGTGGCCTCGGGGAGTGTCTCAGTTGCTCAGCATTTCCTCGTGCTTCCCTCAGGCTTCTTTGCTTGTACAGTCCTAACAAAGGAACACTTATTAGCTCAAACTACAGAGGAGTGCTGTTGTGGGGCTTTGGGCAGGAGCTGGTTTGTGTCTGGCAAACTCGGAGCAGGGGCAGGGCGGACTGAGCCTCCCCGCGCGCACCAGCGCGGCTCTGCCTTGATGCACGGGGCAGCCTGGGGAAGCACGGGCAGGAACGAGCAGCTTTACGTGCCACAAGTATGAATTCTCTCTCTGGGAATGCTACTGGTTCAGTGCTTGAATTATTTTCTTTTCTTTTAAGTAAAACTGAACCATAGCAGACTTTAAAAGTTACTTAAATTTGATGTAAATATAGCAGTTTATGCTTCTCTTCTAAAATACCTCTGTACTCGTTATATTTGCGTGGTTCTTACTCTGATTTCCTAAAGGGCCAGGCTTGGAGAGTCAGGTGTTTTGAGCTGTTGAATACTAAGGGATTTTGGGGCAAATTGGGTTCCCCTAACATGCCCTGGGCATCAGAACTTGCCCTTACAAATTTATTCCTGAACATGCTTTTAAAAACCTATTATTTCTGGTTTTTAAAATAAAGTTACTCAGAGCTGTCCTGGATCCAGCTTGCTTGCCTCATATCTGCCCTCTCCTCAGTCTGAAGAGGGAGAATGTCCAATGGACGGATTTAAATGTGACACACAGGAGAAGCAGAATTAATTCCAGGTTCTGCTGTAATCAACCAGATTCAGGTTTGCTATGTCCCTTAATCTCTCTCTTCCTTGATGACTGATCAGTAAAATCTGAGTAAAAGTGCTTTTTTTCTTCCCAATCATAGTGAATAAGTCAATTTTGAGACCATTGAAATGCTGTAGGACTTTAAATTGGCATAGTTTTTTGTGGGGCTTTTTTTGTGGGCTTTTTTTGTTTGTTTGTTTGTTTGCTTGTGATGGGTATTCTGATTATTGAATGTTTTGCCCTAAATACTACTTATCTTTTTTCTTCCTAAATATAACTGCTTGCTAACAGTAAAAGTGAATAAAAAAGGCAAATATAATTTATTTTAGAAAAAGCAAAACAAAAACATTGTTTCTAACCCTAAATTTCATTACTCAAGTTTCTGTATCAGCGCAGTCCAATAGTCACAGAAATAAATGGACTTCTTCCCACTTGTTGAAAATCAAGCTCTGGGAAAACAAAAATCATGCTAACTGCATAAGTAATCCTAGTTGGTGTTCCTCAGTAGCCATTCTTTAATTTTCTTTAAAGAATAGAAATATTTCCATAAAGAAGAGAAATTCAGTCTCTGATGTACTACTGTTTAGTTCTGCTGTTACAGGCATGATGCAGATCTCTTGTCACTACCCAAGACTCCACTGGGATGACACACACCCTGCTGTATCCAAGAATAAAATTAATTCCCGAAGTTTTAATAGGTTTTAGGAATCTTTAGTACTCTTACATCACTGCTGCTGTTTTTTCCTCTCCTCCCATCTCCACATTTCAACTACTCTGCTCAGAGTGTGATAACTTGCCCAGTGTCCCTTGAAAAGCCTTCAGACCTTGCAGTCTGCTTTCCTGCATATTTGTTCTGGGTTTTTTTCTTATTCTTTTCCTCTTTTTGAAAACTCTCCCTTAATGTATTTTACTTACAAATAATTCATTAGAAATTTAGGACAGCAGTCCAAATCACTCCTGCGAAGTCTCCTCTGCTGTAGTGCCAGAATGGCCTCTGGGTGAATGTTACACCTGCATTTTATTTCAATAAATTGTGCTGAGCTGTATGTGCACCTTAAAAGACGATGTGCTTTGCAAGTTGCGAATGAGTCTTTATGCAGGGAGGGTGGCAGGGAAAAAAATTAGTCCTCCTCTTTCTTCTCTGTGACTTATTTGACCTTGAGACTTATAATGGCATCTCAGACAAAATGAACATAATCTAATGGACAGCGGGGAAGAGGGAACGGCTGGGTACATCTGTCGTATTACTGGGCTGTCTGAACAGTCAATGAAGCAGGTCCAAACCATAAGAGGCCTGTTCAGTTTAGCTCCAGGGTCTGCAGACAAGGAGCACAATCATTTATCTTTATTTACTGAACTCTGCTTTCTGTTTAAAAAAAAAAAAGGAAAAAAAAAAAGAAAAAAAAAAGAATTGACAGGTTGACAAAAACCCAACTTGGCAATGCCCACTGCACTGAGATAAATGCTATTCATGCTCTGCAAAGACAAGGACAGCTTCTCATGCCCTTTCTCCCATTCCAGTAGGCACCTATTATACAACGAATAAAAGCAGCACAAGACACCTGTACACTGCTTGCTGTACTTGGCTGGCTCAGCTGCTCCACGGACAATGTCGTTGTTGGGGGTTTTTTGTGTGCTTGTTTTGCTTCTTTGTATTGGTGAAAAATCAGAGGAAATAACATTTGGGGTTTCCATTTTTATTCTTTCTTCCTTTTCTTTCTTTCTTTCTTTCTTTCTTTCCTTCTTTCCTTCTTTCCTTCTTTCCTTCTTTCCTTCTTTCCTTCTTTCCTTCTTTCCTTCTTTCCTTCTTTCTTTCCTTCTTTCTTTCCTTCTTTCCTTCTTTCCTTCTCTCTTTCCTTTCTTCTTTCTCCCTCTCTCTTTTTCTCAGTGTCTCCCTCTTTCTCTCTTCCTCTCTGCTCACAAATAAGTTGGAGCAGAGAGATGCATCCCACAGAGACCGTCTGTAATAGATAAAAGGAGCACAAACCTTGAGGGAGGACTGCGGGCTCTCTTACACATGCTGCATTAAAGACCAGTCAGAAATGCTGCCTAATGGCCTACGGTGCTGGTTTTACCCATATTTTTATTTGCTTTTGACAAAACATTAAAGCAAAGACATGAAGGTTGTAGGGTGAATTCTGGTCTTTGACTAAGGAGGTGTAAATTCACTGACTGCCAACCTATTTCTCCTGCTTCAGACCATTATAATTAAGAGCAAAAGAGAATCACAGAGATTTATATTCAGGAGGGAGGTGGCCTTTTTTAGCACTTATATTCTGAGGGGGAGATTTCCGTGGTAATGGGAGACATGAGGCATTCAGTTCTCACTGACCTTCGCTGGAAGTTGGGTATCCAGCCATTCTTTCTGCATTTGAACCTCTCCCTTCCCCCAAGGTGATTGATGGCTATCTGGATAATGAAATTCATGCCTGAATTTCTGACTCTGCCACGGACTTTTTGTATGACCTTCATCAAGTCACTTCAACTCTGAAACCCATCTTTTCTGTTCTGCGAAATGGAGGTGGCCTGCCTTGATATGGGCCAGCACCACCGCAGGCCGGTGCTGTCAAGCAGTAGTTCCCCTGTACTGTCTCACTGGTTTCCCCAGGACACAACTTCCTGCAGCCACTGCATCTGCCCAGGCATGGGTGGATGTCCAGGCTGGCTGCCTCTCTCTCTGGTGCTGCTAGGTTTGGTTGTTTCCAGGATTGTAGGAAGGCTCCAAGCCTTTAATTTTATGACATCCTATAAACATGAAATCGTTTTTCTTTACTATTATTATTATTATTATTATTATTATTATTATTATTACTAATAGTATACAGTACTCCAGAACATGAATGTTTAATCTAGAGGCTGCGCATTTACAGCTGATATATTTACAACCCTTCCCTAAAAAGCCTGAAAAAGGCTCCAAGGCTGTGGTGAGCCTCCCTCAAAGAGTTAATTTTTCAGGCAATATGGTTTGCAAGAATTCAGTTTGGTTTTTTTCTATTTTTGCCAGGCATGATGTTTTCTCTCCCGCCTTCTTCTTTCCTCCCTCATCTCCCCCCGCTTCTCTTTCCTCCAACCCTGATTCATATGGAGCTGAGAAAAGAGACAGCTGGGAAGGATTTGAGCAGAGAGGTAGGATATGTATCTGAAAGTAATTTGAATAGTTTGTGAACCATGGTGTCCATTGGTTTGTAACACCTGGCTGTGTCAGCTGTGTCAGGTTATGTCATGTTGTGGAGCTCAGTTTGACTGATGCAGCTGGATGGGACCAGGCTCAAGCTGACATTGCAACAACCCAGGAAAACTGAAAAGACAATTTTCTGTGAGTGCGCCTGTAAAACCAGGAACTCTTTGCATATCCAAGCCAGCAAAGATTTCTGGCTTATCCTGAGCTAAATGTGAAGCAACAGCACGCTGGCAGTCCCTGTGCACTCAGAGCTGGGTACAGAGGGCATTGCCCAGCACTCTCCCCGATACAGAGCTGTGTTTTACCCCCTACTCAGCACCTTACACCTTCCTGAGCAGACCCTGGGGGTGGGAATGACAATCTTGGCCTGATACAGCAAGGTTGCATGCAAAGCAGCTTGCCTTTTTCTGTTGTGGGGGTATTTTTCAGCATTTGGCAGCTTATTTGAGAGGGAATTAAACTTCTGTACTGAAGCAGAGAATATGCCCCAATAGGCAGCACCTAAAACAAAGCAAATAAATGTGGGTGTCATCTGCTCCATATAGCAAACCCCATTTTCCTGAGGAGCTATGTTTCTAATAGAAAGGAATTCTCAATACCTTTTATTTACACTTGGGTAACATCCTGTAGCCCCCGTCACGGCATGAAAGTTTTAAACCTGATTTGAAGCCACTGTTGTAGAAGCCAGGGTGTTTCTCTCTATGGGAAGTGATGTGTTTACTGGTCTTAGATTCTGTAGGGTTTGCTGGAGAGACTATTGCTTGTCAAAGAACAGACAGAGTGCTCTAAACATGTAATTTCCTATTTTGCTATAATGTGAGGGGTGTTGAAAGAGAGATGAGAAAGAGTTCGACAAAGCCCCTCTGCATAGTGATGTCTCTATTTCCCCATCTGCAAAATGCCAAATGAATAGTATCACCAGGATAAGAGGGAAAATTATCAAGTTCAGTCTGTTTGCCAGCAAGCCTGCCTCCACTAGTTTCAGTGAAATTATCCCTCTCTACAGCAAAGAAGTATGTAATTCAAACATACCCCCAAAGCGAGCACAGAATTGAGAAGCAGTAAATACCTCATAATAGAAACCTGCCATATATTTCTACAAAACAGGCTGCAGACTGGGCTGTCACTCATTTCCTCTTTAGATATACAACTTACCTGGAAATGCACAAAAAAAGAGAAAGGTTTAGAGCACACTTAGAGCACACCGCTATTTATAGCTGCCTTTAAATCCCTGGTCATTAGAGCGTTGAGGGAAATGGAGGGAACAATAGTAAAATATTTTTGCAATGCAAATTTATATTTTAAGTATGCTTTTTCCATGAGCAAAATAAAATTATTTCCTCTTCCTATTACCATTAATGATAATTTTAATTGCATGACCCTAGCAGAAATGCAACTCGTCGCAAAATAAGACCCACCAGAGTGAAGTAACTCATGTAAAATCAATATATCTAAGGTTGTTAATATTCTAAAATTTGATATATATATGATATATGTATTTGGGGTATATACACCATTAGAGCTACGCTCCTTTTAAAAAGGAAAGAGTGTTTTCATTTGTTAAGACCTTTTGCCCATACAGAGTCTCCAAGGATAAAGATTTTAGCATCTGTAGGTAAATCTGATTCCATTATCATGTGCCCTTCAGTTCTGAGTCAATCTCCCTGATAATCTCTCTAAAGCTGCCAGTTCCTGTTTGTGAGGTAAAGCAAAGATGAGAGCATTCAGGCAGGATGTAGATGGAGGCACAACATAAAGAAACATTAAGGAGATGTCTTCTCTTGCCAGGATATGTCTCTGATTGAGCAAATTGGTTAAGCATGTGCTTAACTTCAAATACATCAGATATCCTTTTACACTAAACTAGGCACCAGCTTAAAGTTAAGCATATTTTCAAGTGTCTCTCTGAAAGGTACATGAAGGGGAGGGGCAGCACAGATGTCTAGTTGAGACAGATATTCCTAATAAGCCATTAGATCTCAACTAGCACTGGAAACTTTTTCCTTCCTGTGAAGCTTAGGGATTTATGTGAAGATTTTTTTTTTTTTCCCCTTAGTAATTAATTCGGACCCCAACAGCGTGAAGATGGAAAGAAAAGGACCCTATTAAGACTTGATATTAAGTTAATAGCAGGTGACAGTGACTTCATCAAAAGCCCTATGCAAAACATCAAGTAGATGGAAATTTCAGTTCTGGTACATTACTCAGCTGAGTATCATCAGACCTGCTTATCAGGGTCACAAAGATTATTTGTACATTATAAAAAGGATCTGTCCATCAAAGTCAGTTAAAAAAAAAAAAAGAAAAAAATAAAAGGAAAGAGATGCTGTTTCCATTTCAGATTCATGCAATCAGACCCAGCTAGGACATGATCAAACCAAACCAGGGGATGTTTTCCTAATCCCACTAATGAAAGTAACCTTCCTTTCAGGGTTCACATCCATTAAAGGATGCCTCTTGGGTGTGGGGTTCAGATAGTGAACACTGAGCATCTTGCCTGCTTATGTATGCTTGCAGTAAAGGAAAACTGAGCAGCTGGAAAAAAGCATTGCCAACTATCCTAAGAAATATAAAGGGCTCAGGCAGATATCAAAAACAGAAAGGAAATTTGTCTTTGACAAATTTAATCTTTACAAGTGACTGGTAAAGGTAACGACTTAGAATTAAACATTCTGGTTGCTTTTCATTCCCTATATGTAAAGAGGGCTCCTTAATGTTGTTAGTCAGAACTGACAATACTTTAGGGACTGCATTTGATAATTTCAAGCTCCTTTTCAAACGTACTTGATCTGCAGTGAGTCCTCATGGCTTCAGTATGATCTGCTTCTGCCCTTTCTGCTCCCTGGGGATGGACACACAGACTCAGCTCGGCACCCCTCTCTCCTCCCTGCCCCTTCAGTTTGAGACCAAGGTGCTACGAAAACAGGCTGAGAGAGCAGGGGCTGCTCAACCTGGAGAAGGGAAGGCTCCAGGGAGACCTCACTGAGCCTTTCCTTAGAGGCAGCTGACAGAAAAGAGGGAGAGTGACTTCTGATACATGCAAATAGTGATAGGTAAAGGCGAGGTGGTTTTAAACTGAAAGAGGAGATATTTGAATTAGATATTAGGAAGAAATTATTGTGTGTGAGGGTGATGAGGCCCTGGAACAGGTTGCCTGGAGAGGTTGTGGATGCCCCATCCCTGGAGGTGTTCAAAGCCAGGTTGGATGGGGTCCTAACCACCCTGGTCTAGTGGAAGGTACTCCTGCCAGTGGCAGGGAGTTGGAACTGGATGATCTTTAAAGTCCTTTCCAATCCGGGCCTTTCTATGATTCTGTGATATATCAAAACATTTTTCTGTGCAGACGTGCACATCCATCCCAGAAGTTTTAGATGGAGTGTACTGAACAAGAAGTGCACCTAGCTTTAGGAAAGTTTTCACCGTAAGGCACCAAATCAGTCAAGCATCATATTTTGGAAAATTTGACCTTTTGTTATTTTTTNNNNTTTTTTTTTTTTTTGTCCTGTGCAACTCACTTATTTTCTTCCTACAGAATCTGTAGCAATTTTCTGTCCTTTCCTTTTGTTTTCTAATTTCAAAAACAATTAAGCATTTTTAAGAAAATTAATTACTGGGGAAGGATGGTCTCATCTGTGTTTATGTGTCCCTTCACACCACAAGATCCAGTGCACTTACCTGGAGTCCTGGACACTCCCATGTTAGCACTCTGTCTTGCTAGCTGTCATTTGAGATAGCTTCACATTTCATACCTGCTTTCAACTATTGCAAATTGACTATTGTTGAAAGCCATGGGGCTCCACGGACTTCTGATGTCTGCTAAGGCTGTTCCTGTGTTTTGACCTCTATGTGTGCCATCTTGCAAAGTGAACTCAAAAAAATGTCTCAGGGCTCTTTTAAATACGGCGTATCTTTATCTCTATCTTGCTTCTGCCCTTCTGTGTCACACAAAAGCCAATAGGACAGTTCTGATTAATACAGTAATTATGTGGTTATTAAAAACAGTAATCATCCAGGAATTATCCAGTGCTGTAAAAATCCCATAGACAGAAAATATATGAACATTTTTAAATTGAGCATTACAATTGTCTGCATATGCAAGAAGCAAAATGACACATAAAGAATTTTTAAGATCCCAAGGAAGTGCTCTGAACATGTTAAGAGAAAATAGTCTCCTCAATCAGGATGGAAGTTAGCACTGTGGAAGGAGACAGATCCTGATTCGTCCTTTTGAAAGATGTTAGTGTCTAAACAGTAGCTATTAATGAAGAGCACCAATTTATAGCACATGTGTTGGATAGACTTGCACAAAATTGGGGCCATCTGAGGAGTTTATTCATCCTTGCACAGCTCCTTCATTTCCAATTTCTGAGCCTGTTTTAATTTGTTATCAAAGTAATCGCTCGCTCCAGCTGGAGTCAGCAGTGTGTTTTGTTGTCTATGGGCCTGGCAGACTGTTCACTTTGAATAGCATTCTGTAAAGATCACCTGTTCTGCATCTGTGATGGTTTTCCAGGTGCCAGGAGGTACTGTTTTCAGATGAGAAGCAGCAAAAGGAATATGCAGACAATGCGGTTCTGCAGCTTTTCAGATCTGCATGGGTTTCATCAGCCACGAGCAACAGACAAAGGGAAAAAGGAAACAACCACGGCAAGTTAAGAAACATAACAATGCAGAAAAATAATCTGGTTGCTCCTGAACAACAAGGTAATGTTAACTCAGCCATTTCTTAGATAGCCTGGGTTTTGAAAGGATTAACACGATCTCTATTGCCATATATTTAAATATGTATGAATTTCGCACACTACTGCATAATTATAGATATTTGCATGCATGAAATACCTGTGCAAAACAACCTGTTTACTAGTTAGTTTTGAATTTAATTTAGATCTAGCACAACTCCAATTATAGATCATTGGAGTGAGAGTCTACAAATAGCTTCCAAATAGAGAAAAAGGATATTGTGCACAGTCTTGTGGAGTTGGACCCCAAAATTTATGCCATGGAGGACCCCAGGCTACAGATTGTAGTCTCCTTCCACCTGAGGCAGAGAATGACTTTCAGTTCTTAAGGGAGGAGGGATGTCACTCTCTGTCCAGAGCAGGGAGCTTATTGACAGTGATCTGAGCATCATTTGGGAGGGTGAGAAGTTCTTAAAATACAGCTTATCTGCATGGTCCTCTGTGACGAGCCCAGAGGAGGGTCTGCAGAAGTCCTGCACTGATGCAGTAGCCAGATGAAGGATGGGAAGCCAAGTCCCAGAACCACTGGGCTGGCTCAGGAGCTGCAACAGAGGGTTTAACTGGGAGAAAAACAGTCTGAGGCAGGAGTTTTGGCAAATCAGATCAGGAGGTCTGAGCCAGGAGGTCCAGATGAGCTCTGGGTACCCCACATAGTAAGTATAGGAGTTTATCTTTTTTTCAGTTTGTTGAGTTTGTTGAGTTTGTTGAGTGAGTTTGTTGAGACATGGCTTGGACCTTTGGGAGTTGGTGAGGCCAATTAGTCAGGGTCCTAGACTCACAGAATCATGGAATTTTTTGTGTTGGAAAAGACTTATAGGATCATCAAATTCAACCTTCAACCCAGTCCTGCCAAGCCCACCACTACACCACAACCTCCAGTGCCACATCCACACACCTTTTGAGCACTGCCAGGGGTAGGGACTCCATGTGCCTGCGGCCTGGTCTCATCAGTCCTGAGAATAGTTTAGCTTCTGTGTCAAAGGTGCTTGAACTGAGCTGTCACATGGATTCTGTAACTGCACAATCACCATCCCTCAGTCCCTTTGGTACAGCTATCCGATAAAAAGCATATCTGCAAGCATTTTTTGGAGAATATGAGAGATCCTATCCTATTCTATCCTATCCTATCCTATCCTATCCTATCCTATCCTATCCTATCCTATCCTATCCTATCCTATCCTATCCTATCCTATCCTATCCTCCTACCCTTTTTCAGCCCCACGGTTAAATGAGGGAGTTAATTCACGACCTTGTGACACTATCTTTACATTAATTCTTAAAATTTAAGAAAAATCAACCAACCCAAAAAAATGCTAGGCCTCTTTGTGGTTTGTTTTTGTACATTCCCATAAGACAGGATCTGTCCAGGAGATAAAAGCCATACAGGGCCTGTGACCTTGCTTCTGATAGGCCTTTGTACCTAACAAGCTAATGAAGAAGGCTGCTCAAGCTTGAGTCATTAAAACCTGAAAGAGTGGAGAACAAATCTGGGTATGCTCCTGATGACAGAATGTCAGTTTTTCACAGCTGACCTGACAAGATTAGTCAGGAACTGACCACAGCATCTAGTCTTCCAGATGATACTGGGTCCCTCAACACTATCGTGCTTGCAGCCGTGTCTGTATCTCACAAAAAGAAAAGACTTTTCAAAATCTCATTCTGAGGAGTGGAAAAGGTAAGAAATTATTTTTGAACATCTGAGTTAAAAATGCTGTGTAATCAACACAGTTCCAGGGCTGGCCTTCTTGGTTAGTCTGTTTTCAACTTTCAGGCCCTGCTCAAACTAGGGTACCCACAATGACTGGGCAGTGGAGGACTAGAAGCAAAATGGAGCAAGTGGGATACTTATAGTTAAAATGAGTCAGTCATGCCCATGGTGCTGGCAATTTATGCTAGTTTTGTTTTTGAACTAATTGCTCACTGATTATTTCTCTTCTGAAACCCACAAGGCAAGAATTATGCCTGCTTTGAAAGCTGCATCTCACAGAATGGGTTATTTCAGAAACCAGTCAGATGAAATAAAGGCTGGCAGATCCAAAAGGTTTCACTAAGGATAAAAAACCCCAAAAATGATGTGTAGTACGTCATTTGAAGAAATCAATCTAGTTGAAGAAATCAAGTAGGGTGAGAGTGAGGATACCAAGGATGTAATAATGCTTTTATCTGTGATGAAGGTAATGGCCAAGTACTGCTTTGTAGGCGTGTGATAAGTAGAAGAGAAAGATAAGTCTCAAATGGAAAAGCCATGAGTAAGTTTTCAGGTCTGTCCACACACCTGAAGATAAAGGTCAGAAGAAAGAACAGCTATCAGCTGGTACACACCACGAACATTGTTTTTCTGTGTAAAGGTCTGCTGTATCAACTCTCAGACACCTCCTTAAGGGATTATTTCTTCTGTTTCTTTTCTCAACCTATCATTTAAGCTGACATCATATTTTATTTCAAGGGGAGAGCTGCACAATCAGCATGCTGGTCTTTTCAGAGTTCTCTTAACTTTCTCATTGCTCATTCTGTGTGGCTTTCAGCAGAGCCTCCTTTCCCACCCTCGCCTCTGTGACTGCACCAGAGGGATCTGTCCTCCACCTTCTCCTCCTCTCCTGCTATAATCTCCTTTGGAAAGCAGAAATCGAGGTCTCTTCTCTGCACTGAGAGATCGCAACCTTTCCTCCCCCTCCCATCACTAGACCCAGCTCAGATTAAAGCATTCAGGACAGAGGTAAAGTTTGTTAAATAATCAAAAATAATTTACACTACTAAGACTACTGTCTTTCTACTTTGGCATGGGGCTCCAATATTTCCAAAATATTCTTGAATGCCATTGCATTACCAAAACTTAAAATTTTCCCCAAAATCTTATTTCCTTCCAGCTTCCCAGATCACTATTGCCTGACATAGAGTACGTAGAAACAGGGCTGCTCTTTTCCCTTTCCACAAGAGATTAAAGATGAAGAAACGAAATAAAAAAAAAAAACAAAACAAAACAACAAGTCAATTAAGATATTTTCGGCTATTTTTATTTTTTTTTTTCAGTCAATTTTATTTTTCCCATTTTGAAACTCTTATTGAAATTCAGAAGTTACTCATTTTAGAAGCACTGAAATTCTTAAATTTAATAAGATAAGATGCTTCATGTCAAAAATAGCAAAATCTGGTACATGATATAAAACACATTACATGGAAAATTATAATACAAGTAAGGCATTATGTAATTCTAAAGAATTAATGAAATATATAAAAAATATGCATTTTATTTTAGCATCTGCCTTTTGAGAATATTGAAGTTTTAACACTTTCCCAGAGCACTCTGATTAAAATGCAACTGTTTTTTTCCTGATAAGAAATAATTCTGCTGAAAATATCTTGCACAGCTTCTGTCTGCAGTGTAAAATCTCCGATAAAATCCATACACTTGCTGGCAACTATATCTGAAGTAGGAAGAAATGGGCAGGCATTGAGGCTGAAGTGCTGCTACCACCAGAAATAATTTTTCCAGGTTAAATCTGAGACACATTGAGAGGATAGCACGGCAGAACCTGGCAGTATTTTCATCCATACTGTGCGAGTTCTGTAGTTTGATAGAAGACTTCAATTTCCAAGGCTGTCATTTCAGCACCATTCATGAGTATCAGATTCATTAAAGTATTTTAACAGGTACCACAAGTGTCTCTGAACACAATCCAGCGAAGAGCAGCAAAGACATGCTTTGGTGAATTTGGCCAGGCATCATGATATGTTGGTAGCATATTTAGTCAGAAGCAGAAAATCGACTTCATTCCCCTTGAAGTAAACACACACCACGTACACTGCTGATTGAAGCAAATTAAAGTCCTAATAGTGCCTGCAGGGTGGGCTTGTGAACTTATAACCTTGTTGTTTATTTATCCATCTCATACGACTCTCAATTTCTATCTACTCTTTTATTTTCAGGGAGTTTTACTCATCTTCCTCCTTCCTACTCCTCTTGCTGGGAGGCATCATTTTTCCCACTCTTGATGTGTTTATTCTCCAATTTGGTTAGAAATTGTTTCTCCATTTTTCTATATGGAGTTGGGTATTTTTTTAACACGCAAAATTAATTGAATTTAGAAAGAAAACTTTTTTTTTTTACCCCAACCTGAGCTTCAGCCTTAAAGAGAAATGAAGTACAAGTAATCTCTTTCTCACCTTTTCCCTCTGTTTGGAAGACTGAAAATTTAGAATTAAAATTTTCCTCTCAAAGTTTGACCAAGAAGGAATAATTTTGTTGATTCTACCAAGAGAATGAGCTTTTACCACGGCTTCAAACTCACAAAACCCAGAATTTATGGTACAATTCTGAGACCATCTGTATTAATAAGATCCCTTGGCTGATGTTTTGGGCAAAAAATATTACAGTAAGACTGCGTATAATACTGGCCAGGGTTACAAGGCTCTAGGTAAAGTTGAAATTAATTTTTTTGCATTGAAATTAGTTGTTCAGTCTCATTGCAACACAGACAAACAGATCCCTAACTATATTCTCTGAAGAAAAATCAGTGCTCATGCTCTCTGAATACATCCCCTGTGACTGCAAGGAGACATTAACAGGTGATGTGTGAACACATTTGAGCTAAGACCCAGATCTAGACAAAGCTGGGAGCTCTGCTACCTTTCCTTTTGTTCCCCAAAATANTGACAGAAAAGCCATTTTCAAAGGGTTTTTCTATCTCTGGTTCATATTCTTTTATCTAATGAAAGGAAAAAGGGGGTGTTTGGGAACACCGTTGAATCATCCCTAAAACTAACCTGGGAACCAGGGTATGAGGACAGAGGACGGGGTGTCTCATCTCCTGTGCTGAGGGGCTGCAAGGACTCACCACAGAAGTACAAAATGCTCCCTGACTCTCTGAAGCACGGATTGAAATGGAGGAAGCTTCCAGGACTGATAATGAAGAATTGTTCTGTTTAATGGTATTGGCTCAAATTGAAGG
Organism: Rhagologus leucostigma; assembly: GCA_013397725.1. Classification (NCBI taxonomy): domain Eukaryota; kingdom Metazoa; phylum Chordata; class Aves; order Passeriformes; genus Rhagologus; species Rhagologus leucostigma. The sequence continues at coordinate 419,297 of VZTD01000487.1, forward strand.
CTGTGATGCCAGCACTGTTGAGTTGCTTGTGCCAGCACTGGAGTGAAGGGCTTTTGCCTGAGCTCCCCAGAAAAGAGTTAAACAGTGAGCACAGGAGGATCTTTTTGTGCCTAAAGACTGTGTTTCATCAGTGGCTAAGAGCAGAAGTAGGGAGAGAAAATCTCAGTTCCTCTCCAATTTTGTGATAAAACTGATTTTATCCTTACACCTGCTAGTTCTCCCCCCTACCAGGTCTTCACTCCCTAGGCAGAGAGCTAGCAGTGCTCATAAATGCCTCTTAAAATAAAAATTTCTGTTCCATTAAACATATGAAAAATATGTTGCATTGAATACAGTTGGTTTGGGAAATCTGTTTTTATCCATTTTAACCAATCATCCATACGAACTGCAGCTGCCACAAGTGGCATGGAATCTATTTTCTAATGCAAAGTTTAGGAACAGTGATTTTCTTCCAGAACAGGCAGGCTGGAGATATCCAGTGTGCTGCTCCTAGGTCATCAGCAGACACATGGCAAACCCAGAGTCTGCCGTGGTAAGCCTCTCTTTCCCTGGGAAATGGCTTTTAGTCACCAAAACTGCAGGATCTGGCCAATCTTTTAGAGATTGGTTACAAGGAATAACAGGAAATTTGGGGAGACAGGAGGCAGAAGTCCCAGAACTGAAAGATCCTGTCAGTCTTGGGGATACCAGCCTGAGACGTCTTCAGCCATATCTCTGTGTCAGGGATGGAAAACTGAATTTTGGTAGTCCTTAGAGGTGAGGCACAACTTTTTGAGTTATTCTAATCTGGCTTTAAACGTACTTTTCCTTATGTGACCTTACCAAATGTTTTCAGTACTTTCGATTACTTTGGAAAAAACAACCATAATGTTGGTTTTCCTTCAGACGTGGAAATCATACCCAAATGCAAAGCAGCTATAACACAGCAAAGTCAGTGAAGTTGCCTCATGTTTCTTTTTCCAATGGAATATTCAGCATGGTTCAGTATTTGCAGAGTGCTTTGAAGACAAAAAGAGGGCTAGGTTTCTATAACAGATGCGTGCTCTGTGCAAATCCAACGCGAAGATCAGGCTCCTGGTAAATTACCAACTCCAGTTCTGGGCAGCATTTCTCTAATCCTTACAAACAGAGTGCAGCAGATTTGCTGTGTTTTGTCAGAACAGCAAGGATCAACAGAGAACCAGCTACAGTGCATGTTTCTCAAACAGTGAGGCTGAACAGTGACATATAAGATTATCATTTAATATTTTTAAATAACAATGAAATGAGAATGTCAGTGCAATCTTATTCCAGAGAGGACATTGAAAATTCTTTCAGAATGGACATCTCCCTTGAGAAAATATTTCTATTCCAGTGGAAATCTCAATCAAAATATTTCCAATGCCTGAGCTGCTGAAGACTCCTCCAGTCCCATTGACTGGAAAGGATTGAAAAAGGCTCAAGCAGTTCAAACATCATCCAGAGTCACCAAGGTCCACTCAGATCAAAAAAGGAAACAGAGTTATTCTTTAGTCTCTCTTCTTCTCAAGTAAAAAGTAATAATTCCAAGTTTGTATATCTTTAAAATTCAGATTAAGAAGTTTACATTTGCATGCCTAATCGTCTTCTCAGGGAAGACATGGTCTAAGCCATGAGTGCTTTCTCAGAACTTTGGTACTCTCCACTGGCATCTGAATAACTAATATGACTCTTTCCTCAGTTACATGCTTTTGTGACAGGTATATCTGCAAATGTGGGTAGAACTGGGACTTGTTTGTCTTATTTTAGTTATGGTTGCAGTAAACAGAATCCTCTTCCCAAAAGACCATTTCTACAATTGCAAACTTAAGCACTTTTCTGTTCATAAATAAGAAATTATGTGATTTGAGGTAGTTACAGCTGACATACCTCTGTATCCATCATCACATGCTTTGCCATGCAAAAATTGTGGGGAAAGACTCAAAGGAAGTTGTCCACAAACAGCTTCAAAAAGAGGTGGTCGTATCTAATCCTTAGAAATATTTACTCAGGGATATTAAGGATGTTAAATTTTTTCAAGGTTTCAAAAAGTTAGTGGAAAAGTTTAATTTCTAGCAATTTCTACTACTGCCTTCTCCAAGCTTGGAGGGATGAGCTGATCTTTGCATCAACAGTGGGGTCCAGAGCAGCACCAACAGATTGAATTTTTTAAAAAAACACATGCATGTTACTGAACGCCTCTGTTACTCCTACACAGGGCAACCAAATTGTTTTTTCAAGCTCTCTGAATAGTTACACAGGAGTCTGACTATCTCTGGAATTTCTTTCAGAGCCTGCCTTCCCTTCCTCTCTCCCTTCAGAGACACCCCGTTTTCTCCTTGGTGCAGGAGGTGCAGGAAATTCATGGTTCTACCAGCAGCAGATTACAGCATCACCTGCACCTGCTCTGTGCCCTTGGCTGATGTCTTGCAAGACAGAAGCCAAGGCCATTGCTTCCCCACCTGCTCGAGGGAGAAGGGGAATAGTGGAGTGTAATATCTCCTCGCTCCCAATAACTCCTACTGTTGATTCAGAGCCTGGGTCATGCAAGGGTAGGGGTGCTGGTTCCTTCTCAGTACAAGCCTGGGCAGGGATATGGTGTAACCAAAGCCCAACTTGCTGAAAGCAGCCAGTCAATCCTGTTTTAAAAGGACAATCATTCAGTTAACAGGGATTTAGTTGCAACCTTTTTGTGGGGGGGAGGGTGAGGAACTGTGAAAAACCTACAGCACTGAGTGATATCTATACCACAGGAGTTTTCAGGGAAGCTGAGAAACAAACATTGACTTGTACTGAAAATGGCAGCCATCCAGTAGGCAGTCTTGGACCATCTTTTACAATTCTTCACCCTAAATAGAGAAAAGCTGGTAACTTGCTATGAAAAATGCAGCTTTTTCTCTTCTCTGCTAGAGGATTTTCCTCTCACAATATCTTGTCAAACACGCTTTCTGTTTCTGAAAAAGGGGTTAAAGTTTTCTGCTATCCATTCAATCACAGAGCTTTATGAAATAGGAGAATCACAGGAAGGAAAGATGGGAGAGATCTATTGGGTTATTTTGTGCATCCCTTTGCCAAGAGAGGATTGCTCCCTGGAGTATATTCCGGAGTGCTTTGTCTAGTCCAGTTTTAAATGACTCAAGAAACTGAGCTTTCACCACTTCCCTTGGGAGACCATCCTGCGGTCTAATAGTCCTCACTGCTAGGAAAGGCTTTTTTCCCTAACTGTCAGCCTTTTCTTTCCTTAAATTTATCCCATTTGTCCTAGTTATGGACTCTTTAAGTAGCCTAAAATTTCTTTTCATGCTTAAAGTTTAAATTCTTTCAATGCTAGACCACAGAATCCATGTTCCTTCCCTGTTTAACCAATGTAAAATTCTCTTAAAGCTAGAAAGACAATTGTGGTGATGGCAAAGAGCTAGCCTTTAATCTTCGCAGAGTAAAGAATCCTCACACTGTGCATGGTGTGACTTTGAGATATTTCTCTAGACCATAATTTGTTCTAGTTGAAGTCAGTAGATTTTTCTCATTGATTTTAGCTATTGCAAGATGGTTCTAATTTTTATATGAAGAAAAGGCAAATGAGCACAAAGTATTCCTAACAGAGATCCATCTGGGTCCTCAGTTTCCTTGTCTGGAAAATAACCCCAAACCCAAACAGAAGACCTGAGCAACAATTTTATCTACTCTTTTTCCATTTTATTATTAGAATTTTACTTTTCTAAAAGAGCCTGCAAAAAGAATTGAATGCAATGTCTTATAAAAGTCTATAAATGCTTGTTTAAGAACTTCAGAATTCACTGAGATCCTGAAAGAGACACTCATGTGGAAGGAGAAAGTATTATCCTTATTAACCTTTCCTCCTGAGGAAAGCTAGTGAAGAGAGAAGCCATGCAGGGAAAACTATTTTAAATGTGCTTTAGGGTGGAATTCACGCACCATGTAATTCCCTTCTGAGCTCGATATTGTTGGCCCTCTGCACAGGGGTGAATATTGCCCCAAGGCCTTGGCAATCAGGTGGTGTCACACTGGTTTAACCAGAGTCGGTTCTGAACCAGGTACATTGAAGCCTATGGAAAGCCTTATGTTGAGATACATGGACTTAACAGTCTCAAGCCACTTTAAACCGACTTTAAGCACTGATTTAAACAGAAAATAAGAATTTCGAGAAGCACTTTGCAGCACTTGTAATCTAAGCTCTAAGTTACATGGTGTGACTTGCCCCACAGACATTGAGTTGGAAATTCCATAAATAGGAAATATTTTTTATTTCACCCCACCTGAAAGCAAATTTCATATGTGGTTTTAATAAAAAGAAGTTTTATGAAAGGTTTTGTAACCAGAATCTTCACCCTCATCATCCTGAGCTTTCTTTTACAGCATCTGTTTTTTTGCGTTTTCAAAAAAATGAGCAATGCATCCCATTTTAGGTTTACAGGAAGCTCTTGACTCTCATTTTGGTTACCCTGCGTATATCCAAAGTCATTTCACAGGCTTCAATCACAGATATAGAAACCAAAAAAACATCCTTAGGTCATTTATTCTGTAAATGAAACTACAGTTTTTCCTAGTTTTCTTTCAGTTTCATTTTCCATGGAGTAGTCAAGGATTTATTCAAAATCATGTGATCCCTAAAATAATCATTATTCCCTATATTATGGCTAGTATTATATCCCATGCACTTTCACTTACAGGCATGTCTGTCAAAGGGACCATTTTTCAGCCTCACAGTTCCCATGGCTCTGTCACTTTCTTACTTACAGAGGCCCAAAATGGAAACTATTTTTCTTTTCATTATGAGCTGTCACTTTTTCATCTTGGCACTGCGATGATAGACTTCCATTCATCTTCTATATTACCTTTCCTGAAGCCTCTGACACAGACTGACACAATGCAAAATGCAAGAGATCTCGGAGCACACACTGGCAGTTTCTGGGAAAGGCACTTGCTTGTCTTGGTTTGTTGTTTTAAATATATATTGAAAATGCCAAGCTGCATGGTGCGTAGGAAATGTTAGTGGGGGATTCTCTGTTTATTATGATCATTGCAAAGCAACGCTCTCACATCCTGAGTAAGAGCAGTTGGATTCAGCGTGGGATGCTGTTGACTTCACCTTTTCTAAGCGCAACGGGGAAAAAAGTTTGCTGCAAACCAATGATGGTGTAAGGAGATAAAAGCAAGCCTTCATGGAGTGCTGCACATTGCAACAACCAAGCCACTGCCACATGGTGAGTCCAGTGGAAACGCTGGGAAGTGCCTGCTTAAACTGCTGTGAAGTGGCTGAATCATTTTGAGAAAAGGGAATTATTTCAATCAACCTTAGAGCAGAAAAATCAGGCACCCATTCACACACAGTGAGACTACATGAAGCTGTCGGACAAACTTTCTGGCTGCATTCGTCACTGTATTTTTTGCACAGCCAGTGTAGAAGGCAACACAGGGACCCATAGTGGTGATGCTGTAAGGTACATACCCCCTCTGCATTGTTTGTGCATGGAAGCCTTGAAATCCATCCAGATGGAACGGAATCCAAACGGCTCTTACTCTCACATCCTTCAGCAAAGCTAAGGTACGAGACACAGCAAGGGAGGCAGGCGTGGATGCAACTTTCTGCATTCCAGAGGTCCTGCACTCTCATGGATTGAAAAATAATTTTTCTATGAATCAGAACAAGTTTTATGTAGTTTCTGGGGGTATATTAGCCATGCACTAAAGCCATCCAGGGCAGAATTGAAGGCCAACCACCATTACCCGCCTACCACTGTGAAGTCCAATCAAAGCTTCAAGTTAGGTTCATAACACGCAATCTACCCCACTAAACAAAGAATCATAAAGAATGAACTTGGTGGGGATCTTGTGGAACCTGTGTGACCTGTAGACTTCTGTGTATGTTTGAGTAATCTTTAAGCAGTCCACGCAAGTTAATAAAGGCCATGTCCACAGCAGGAAGCAAGACACCTGCTAGTAGAGCACTTCAGAGCCAATCCTCACCTACAGAGCATCCTCTACCTCATAACACAGTTGTTGTTTTCTGGGTGTGTGTTGGAGTACCACAGTTGCTCAGAGACGAAATCAAGTGGTACCTGGGAGGAAGACCATCCTGAGACCAGGTCTCTTGGCAGTGCAGTCCAGGCTGTACTGGTTTGATCCTTCTGCCCTATACAGTTGTCCTTTGTATCCTCAGACAGTGCCATATGTTTTCCTGCTGTTTTCCAGGGGGCATAACACATGGATCTCAGTTTCACACTGTAAAAAGACACAGCTGTAAGGGGCTGCAGCAGTATTTTAGATACATTACACGCGAAATAAACCAGAAACATACAAAAACAAGTTATCCTAGAGCTATATAGGAGCACAGATAGGGCCAGAAAAGACCTACAGATAGCGTGGACATGGCATTCACTGTGAAAGGAGGGATGCCTTTGCTTAGCGTAGCCATAAATCACCCTGAAGCACTCGAACTGGAAGCCAGAGAGCACCCTGAGGAGCAAAACTTCTGCAAAGTAGATGAAGTCTATGAAAAGTCACATTAATGGCTGGTCCAAGAATAGACGAAGAATGGTGTAGGGTCCACAACTTTACTAAGTAATCAACAACAGTGCTCCAGTATACATTCTATTCATAAATTTAATGGAACTGAAACTTAAGCCTGTTTTTTTCTAGTCCACTGAAGATTGCCTTTACTCTTTATAACAGCTTTTCTTGTTCTTGGAGACTCATTGCCATGTTCCTCTGAGACACCTCCCTTTTTAAAGTCTAACAACTCCAGATATTCTGGTTTTTCTTCAAAGGCCTCATTTTCTTCATGTGTTTTCTAGCTCTCTAATCCTTCTTGTTGCTATTCCCTGGACTCAGTCTAATTATCTTACACTTTTCTTGGACACCATATTTCATCACCAGATATAATGACAAAAAATAGAGTAGAACAGTGCTTTTTATATCTTTTAATCTACATTGTTGTCTCATGGTCTTGCTTTTGCATGAATGCGTGAGTGCATGATTCTGTTCATACTTTGCAGTTTTAAGGTCTTGTAAGGCTAAGAATACTTATGTGTGAAAGGGTGTCTTGCTCTTCAAGGGCTGAAATTCTAAATTTACATTTGCTAAATATTCTGGTTACTTGGGAGGGTTTGGTGAGTTGGCAAACAAAGTTATATATACAAGTTCCTGCCTCTTACAGGACCCTCCCAAGGCTAACGGGCTGACACATTAGCTCACATGTTATATTTCATAATTTATATGATTTTTTTCAGAGTTACTAGCATTGATTGTTCTGTATTAGTTGCCACATTAAAAACCTTATATTTTACATAGAATACAGTTACAGACAGATAACTGCACCTAGAAAGCAAAAATTAGAAAATGGGGCTTTATAGATGACAAAGAGTAGCAGCTACCAGTGGAAATTTAATTGAATATTCTACACACGAATGAAGAAATGTAAGGTACCTCTCACAAAGAACTAAAGAAATTTGAAGACTTTTTTGATCTTGGAAAAAATTTAACTTTTGAAAGAGCTTGGTTTCACAGAAGACTTTGGAGAGAAACTTTGGATCCCTTGGAACAGAGCTGAGGAAAAAATTCATGAGTGGTTGGAATAATTTCAGAGAGTTCAATGAATCTCCAATGGGAGATCAGATTACAGTAGAAATCAAAGACTGAAAAGAGAGACAAGAGTCCTAGAGCACCCTGACCTAAACTTAGAAAAAGCCATTAAAATTTATCAAGTTAAAGATAATAAGAAGACAAAAATTCAAGTTTTGGCAATAAGAAAATAACATAAACTTGCAATACTTGAAATATATAGAGAAAAGAGTGAGATATCTGCATAAGAGTCTGAGAAATGTGATCTGACTTTGTAAGAAGCATCATGAAGGACTGCAGAGACCAAAAATCATGTGAGTGCAGACTTCTGGAAGTAGTTGTTTTATTTATAAAGATCAAAACTGTTTTGCTTAAGTTCTCAGACAAAGACTGAAAATACCTGGAAGGAAGGCAGAGTTTTATGTTGTGCAAAGAACTCTTGGGAATGTAGGGCTCTGAACAGAAAATGAACTCTTCTAGTTTATATGATTTTTAGGTTAATAGAGCTACTGAAGTAGTGACAAAGGATTTTGTAAGAAAATTGGTCACATTGAGTATCCATAAGTGGAATTTATACTTTCTCTGGAGAATCATATTTTCCAGGGTTATGTTAAGTGAAATAGATGTGAAAATTTAGTAGTACTTCAGAAATAAATATCTTTGGTAATGACATGGTTTGAGTGGGAAGCACTTGAATAAGCAGGAATGAAGGATGTATCTGCAATATGGAAAAGTAGCAAAGGAGACAATTGGCCTGAGAGTGTACAGAAGGCAATATCAGTCCCACGTGAGTATGAGGAGGACGACTACACTGCACTTTACTGTGTGATTGTGGTTTGAACAGGTAGCAGAACACAGCAGAAACAATCTGATGATCCGAGGGCTACCTTGAATTCCCAGCTATGTTTTGTGACCTGTATCAAAAACTCTGACAAGATAAAACCTACTGACCATAGCCAGTCATGGGCATTCAAAGCCACTAAGGGGTATCCATATTAATTCCAGGCACTCGGCTGGCATCATGGACAGATAACTCACCCTGTCCTACTAGACTTAAGCTAGACTTATGCTGGCTTATGCTGTTCAGAGTCAGGCTTTGGGCTTTGGAAGAGGCTGGTGCGAGAAAGATTTTCCTGATTTTGCCCTTTCAAAAAGAAACTTGCAATTAAATAATTAAGCAGAGGTATGCAGAAAGATTGGATAGGGACTTCCTGAAAATGTGGAACATCCTTGGCATACAGACATGAAGTTCTACTTAATCTTAACTTATATAGTTCACTTTTACGACAGTTGATTAAATTTTGATTAAATACGAATACATTTTCCCTATATTGTTGAGTAACATATGAACTGGCAATTGTGTCCTACTTTGACATGTGCTTTAAAAATCGATTCAAACATGAAAAAGAAAAGGCATTATATGCCATTACTGGATTTCATTTCTACATGGACTGAAAATTTGCTAAGTTCAGGAATGATGAAACTTTAAGTCAACCTGAATTTGGTCAGTGACTTCAAACAGGAAAAGAATATGACCTTTGCCTTCCTGTACCATACCTCCTCAGGATTTCTTTTCTTAATTTCTGTGGGACATAGATGAAATTTCTATTATCTGTCTTATCATCTGACTGTCTTCTCCAAATATGATTTTTCCTGGTTGCTGAGGCATCACTCAGTGATTGCTTACATCACAGTAATTTAATTCACAGAGTGTCTGAGAAGCCCCAGATTTCTATAACCCAACTTGTTTCCAACAACTGCTGAGCTCAGTGATGTTCTCAGCAGACCTGGTGCTCTGATTATGCAGGTCAAGAACCTGGATGAATCATTCTGCAGATTATTTCCATCTCTCTACATGTGTTTTCTTTTATGGGGAATTCAAAGAAAAGAGAAGGTTGTTAAGGTATGGCTGGGATATACCCCAAGCTGCAAGAGGAACCACTTGTGTAGCTCAGTCAGCCTTGCCCTCTATTGCCAACTTCTCTCCTAATCTAATTAAAAATATAGGATTAAAAATAGGATGTGCTATGCAAATAACTGATGAAAAATATGAGATGAAGTTTTTAGGATGTCTATTGAGGTTGACATAGTGGTTTATGACACACATATACAGTTGCTGCAGAGTAGACCTAAAAAATGTATTTTGTTTTGTGTAGAACACTGATCTAACACTGCAAGATGAAACAAAATCACTCCTTCCCTACTTTCAGTTTTAAAGAATAAATACTGGTTTTGGTTTTTCATTGATTTATCAGTTCCAGTATCTATAGCTCTCTTCTTTTGTTCATACCTAGCTCAGACAGACACTGACTTGGCTGGCACTAAAACCGTGATGTAGGCTCTGCACACACACCACAGACAGCTCTGCAGTGTATGGAAGAAGCCAAGGTACCGTTTGTAGGCAGAAGATGGCCTTTTTTATTGGTCATTCATCTGCATTGTTAAATATGTTCCTGCTTATACAACTAAAAGTGCAGTTCTCCCATCTCTTTGTTGTAAAGAGAATATCTGGTTTTTGTCTTACTTAGATGCCATGGTTAAATATGCTGTTGAACGAAGAAAATGGTCCAGATATACACACAGACATGCATGTAAAAAATATATGTATTACTTTAATTGTATGCTTTATTTTCCCATTAATCAACTGTGGAGGAACTCAGAGAAGAATTACTCGGAATGTTAGATGTTTTTTAAACTTCAGCTTGCTGGAAATGATCCCCCAAAAGATGTCTAAACCTCTTGTAAGGTTAGAGTAGCTTGTGATTTTGTGTTCCTGGGTTCTTTCTGGAATATGAGGAAAGTGCTTTGTGACTGAGAAGTCTAGAATTTTCTTTTTCTGGTATGAAACCTAAAATAATAATTTTCTCATACGTTATCACTTATTTTTAGCATTTTCTTCTATTTAGCACTTCTATTACCAGAGCCTGCATCTGAACTCTACCTTAATAATTTTATATCACCTTGGTACCCTACATAGTGCACTAGAGTAACTGGAAGAACCAGAGAACATTCCTTGATTAAGGAGTTGCCATGGTCTTCGCAAGCTACAAAATATTTCTAGGCTGGCCGTGTTTAACCTGCATCAGAAGAAGACAAGGGAATATGGCAGAAGTTGACCAGACACCACAGAAACAGGGATATTCTCCTTTCCTATGAGCCAGGAGGGACAGTAGCCCTAAGATGTAATGTCTTCCCACAACTGGGAAATCCATCCATTATTCCAGAACAGAGGTAAACCAATGTGAATTTAGTCCCCTTGAGCCTCATTCATCTTTGCCCAGTGCCCAGGAATTAAGTGATACAACAGAAAATTAGATCTCTCCTCCTTTTATAAAGAAAAGTCAAGTCTTGGTCTATATTGTGTCAAAACTATAAAAACTGAATTGTTCTTTACTATTGCCATGACTGCAAAGCAGAGCTACAGTGATGCACATTGCAATGGAAGAGCTGATTTCCCCTTTGTCTATGATCATAGGAGTCTGTAAAATAATACATGTGAAAGTGTTCTTTCAAGACACAAAGGAAGGAGGTGGGGGAAGGAGTCCTGCAGCAAACCACAGGCCCAAGGGGTAAAGCAGGAAACCAAACACATAGCAAGATCAAAGGATACCTTGGAAGGACCAACAGAACCTGCACTCCAAGCAGTCAAGAAATTGAAGCTGACACAAAGTCAGTTAAATAAAGTGCAGACCTCATCTGCTGTCAGCAGCAAAGGGTAGTCACTGCTGTATTTCCACTTGTAAATAAATCTGTGTGCGTAACACAGAAATAGAAAAAAGCACAAAGAGCATCCTGTCACTATAAATAAAGCTCACTGCTTCACACAAGGGGCTGTGTTTGTATCATGGAAACTCTCAGGTCAGCTTCAGCCCGTGCACCGGTGTTGTATTATAAAACAGCAGAAAGAGGACCTATTAACGTGGCAGGGAAGGTACGTATTCCATTGCCAGCAAAAATATCTCCAGTAAATTTAAATAAAACTCTTCTTTATTTCTCACATTTGTCAAATTTTCCTGAAGAGTCCACTCTAGTAGAAGTTATCAGGAGCAGTGGAAAAGGGGAAGTTAATCAATGTTTTTTTTCTTTTAGAACTCTTGATAATTACACTGAAGCTCACATCTGTGCTTTTCTCTGTGTGCAAGGTGTGAGGAAGGGAGAAATCTCTATCTTGCTGAAAACACGACATTTTGAGGGAAAGATTCTGAGTTTGACTGGGAAAGAGAGTGACAACAAATTACAAGTTGACCCGGGGAAATGTGGAAACACAGAGTCTAGAGTTCCCCTCAAGAATTGTTTCAGTGCTAATTGCTGTTGAAAGTCAAAAGTTCTCTGAGTTGTTAATGATGGAAATCTCATCCATCCCACCTTAGTTTTTCACATGCTTCATATCAGAAATCCAGGCTTATGGTTCTAATGTTTTTTTTTTTTCGGTTGCCTCATTCTGTAAGGAGAAGATCCATCTCACTTAAAGTTAATTCTTTAAGCATAAAACAGAATTAGTAAATACTGCTGGTAAAGATTACAGTGCAGCCCAGGTGACAAAATGCAGATTTCCAGTTTAAAATGAAATGAAGAACTCCACAAGCTACATATCAGACACGTTGATTAGCCCCATAAAAAGAATCTATAGGAGTTTCTTCGGATATAGGTACATACATTTAATGAGATAATTCCTATTCTTTCTTACTCAGAGCTGGCCACTGAGGATCCTTCTGTATGGAGACAGAGTCATCTTCTGCAGGTGAATGGATCCATATCTCCTAACTACAAAAAATTGCCCCAGTGGAGGTTAAGGCTTAGAATCATCATAGAATGGTATGGGATTGAAGGGAACTTAGACATTGCCTTGTTCCAAACCACCTGCTATGGGCAGGAACATTTTCCACTAGATCAGATTGTCCCAAGCCCCATCTAACCTGTCTTTGAACACTTCCAGGGATAGGACCTTAGCACTCATGGGTCAATACCCGAAGTTCAAATAAGGTGAAATATCTCCTTGTTAAAGCAGTTTCTTTGACCCAAGCCAGAGTGTCAAAGTTTTAAGGAAGTTTGTCAAAGTTTTTCTCCAGCTGCATGCAAGGTTGAGCTCATCTTGGTCTAGACTTTGAGACCAAGAGGTTGTGTACTGACTACATAACCTAGATGTACTACTCAGGTTATCTGGAATGAAATAAATCAGTTGCCAGTTGACTGGTCACAGTCAAAGATAAAGGTCGATGCCAAACTACCCAATGAAGACAGGTTTCTTGTGCCAGTTTTTGTTTGGTTTGCTTCTTTTCCTGCTTCCGTAAAGAAAGTGAAGAGTTTGGGAGTAAACAGACTTCTTTGCTTGGCTGCAGACCAAAAGAGAGTATACAAAACAGGGCTTACAGGCTATTAAGATGATAATTGCTTATAGAACTGCTAAAGCATGACATCACTTCAGACTAGTTCACCTGAGAAATTCAACTTCAGTAAGCCCGAAGAGTGACTGAAATAAATTAGGAGATCTGAAAGATTCAGAATTGCATCAAGCCTAGATGAGCAAGAGGAAGCGAATCAGATAAATACATTAATACACACATGGTGACGGACGAGGCAGATGACATTTTATGCTCCCTTAAACTGACTGATGAAGATGAGACAAATTAGAAATAGCTGTGGACAAGTTCAAGAACGTCTTCTAGCACACACTAAAAGGGAATCTTAAGGAGAGGCTATCAAGCGTCTGCATGGTAAGAAGAAAAGTGTCCCTAGCGAAAAAAAACCACTGTGGTGCCTTTGAACGGTTTAGTGGGACATATGAGGCTCTGCAAGGTGAAGTGAGACCCAGGAATAACATACAGGATCTAACAAGTAGAATAAAGATGAGTACTTTTCAGCAAAGAGAATGACATTTGCACTTTAACATAACTATGCTTTGTAAAAAAGAGTTTGTGAGAAGTTGTCAGAGAAAAACAATCTGTGTGGGAAAACAGCAAGACCATTCAGTTAAAGTCCTTGGTTCAATCCAAACAAGAAACACAAAAAGCTGTATTAGGAGAGGAAGTATGACATTATTTGTCCTAGGATCTAACAGAGGTTTAGAAATATTGCATAGAAAAAAAAAAAAAGACCTTTTTGGAAGGTTATTTTTATGACCATTTGGCCAGCTTTAGAAATGGGTATGGAGGCATGGAGTGTTCTAGTGACTTTTGTGGATCAGCCTGAATGTGGAATCCAGATGGCATTTCATTCATAATCAAGTTGTGGCATTTTGGCTCTATTCCTGAATTATCCAAAGTTATGGCTTTTTGCTCCACATCAGCTAGGAAGAAAAACATCTCCCAAAAAAGGAGAGCAAATATGTAAGGACCACAAAATTTACTTTGTTTGAAGTGTTTGCTGCACTAGGATTCCTTTCTAAGGAATGTACAGGAGGTGTGCTTATATCTATTGTTGTGGCAGTCAATCCAATAGGCTTTGAGTAAGTCCCTGTAACGTTTTCCTCCTGAAACATTTGGATTATTTGTAAGAAAATTCTGATATGGTTTTTTGTCAGCTTTTCCATGAACAGCTTAATGGGTTGGTTTCTGTACATTTGGAATACAGGCATTCAGGTGAATCAGTACCTCTCCATGTCTGGCGAGGTGGATTAATAGAATTCAGTGCTGTCCACAAAGATTAAACCAGATCATGTGTAGTGACAGCAAAATAAATACCGCATAACAGCAGCTGCAGCAGATGAGACATGGCCTATCTGTCTAGTCAAGCAGGAGAAAAGACACTCCAGCATCATGTCAAGGAAGCAAGCTCAAGGCATCAATTCAGGAAAAAAAAATACCCAGCAACTAGTGGGTGCCTTTTTAAATGTTGTGTCATTTTGTCTTCATTTTACTTTTTGAATTAAGATAGTTATTGTAAAGACTCACCTGTTCTAAGAAGAGTTCTGGAAACAACTTGCCCCACAGTCTAAAACTGTTTTCTCTGTTCTGCAGAGCACGTAACTTCTCTTTTTTCAGGTTTTATATTCATTCTATAGATTTCCCTGATTAGTACCCAAAGAATGACAGCGAAACAAATCTTCATCTGCATTTTATGAAATCATGACAGCTTGATATTACTGCAATGGGACATTTCACAGGGTACTATGGAGGCACTGTTTATACCACTGACACAGAATAATGCAGTGTTGTTAGCTGTGCAGATCATCAAATTCAGGTAATTATCACTGCCACATGCTTTCCTGAAGATAAAAATATTAAACAGCATCATTTAAAATGCTGGCAGGCTTCTGAATTTGTCTTTTTAAAACAGCATCTGATTTGCAGATTAATTGCATGAGAATTATGAAAGTAAGGAAAAGTTCAGTTCCTGGGTAAGCTAAAAAAGAGATTAAAGGAAAATAAACTGCCAGCAGAGAAGTAATTTTTCATGTTATTTTTTTAAAAAAGGGAAAAAAAGGAAAAAAAATAAAAGAAGGATCACCTATTCTTCGCAACCATATGGTGTACAAGAGCATTAGTTATGGTAAAACATTACTTACATTTAATGTCTTTTCTCGTTGACTTGATAGTGAGTCGGTAGTGAAGTTCAAAAACCATTTAAAAAGAAAAAAGTGAATTTTGTGAAAAATGGTTTAACCTTTTAGTACTTTATTTTCTGCTCCTTTTTTTGACCAAACCTCTTCCCTAAATTTTTCTCAACTTACTTCTCTGAAGTAAATAACTTCAGACTTTATAAAACTATTTTTTTAGAATTTTGTTATTAACCGGAAAAAAACCAAACACTATGCAAAATTCGGAAGAAAAGATGGGGGAAATGGTGTACTGAGAAATCTTAAAACAGACATGTTTTTGCTATTTAAATACTGATTTAAATGTCTAAATTTATGCATAAATGCACGAAAGTCCTGAAGGTAATCTCCTAAAGTTTTAGTCTGGTAATATTTAAATCCAGATTAAGGAAATTTGCTGGTCCAAATATAACTGGACTTGCCATATGTCATGTAATATATGCATATTTCATAATTTATTTTTTACATTAACTTTGGAACTTATTCTAGATAGAATGCGGATCGCTGGTTAAAATATTCTCAGTGAGAATAACAACACCTACTGGAAAGTTCCTGTGTGTTTTTAATAATAATTTTGACAACTTTTATGATCAAATTTAAATTTTCTGTGCTATGTAGCTGTTCATAGATGGTTTTTCATGTCTGTATCTGTGCATGTGTATGCATATTGCTATTATAGAGTCTCTCTGTGACCAACCGTAGGTTCTTCCAAAATGAAATTATTTGCTTAGCAAAGACATCTTAGAATTTAGTAGTTGCAGTAACAAAAATGTTTCATCTTCACCCTGAGTGCTTAAGCATACTCTGATCTGGATGCAGAGAAAATGCATGAATTTCTGTCAGGGGAGGTTTAGGTTGGCTATTAGGAAAAGGTTCTTCCCCCAGAAGGTGGTTGGGCATTGAACAGGCTCCCAGGACAGTGGTCACAGCACCAAGACTGACAGAGTTCAAGGAGTGTTTGGACAACGTTCTCAGGGACATGGTGGGGTTGTTGTGGTTGTCCTGTGCATGACTTGGACTTTGGTGATTCTTCTTGGTCTCTTCTAACGCAGCATATTCTATGATTCTATGACAAAAAAAGCAGGTCAAAAGGAAAGCAAAAGATTTCGCTGACATGAAGAGTCAGCTGGTCTGGATGGGTAGGAAGAAAACAATTTGTATGGGCTTTGGTGTGACAGAATTTTAATCTATTGGATCACAAAGCCAGCCTAGAGGATATCAGGAGCACAAAGAGGATGTTGCAACAGGGCTTGAAATCCGGCTTTGACTATGGGACTCTGAGACAGGTGTCTGGGACAGACAGACTTTAAAAGTGACAAGGAGCAGAGACAAAAGCAGCAGGCTGAAATTCACTGTGTAAAGGGTGTTTGAAAAGCAGAAAGGGATGGGAAGAATGGTTACAACTTGTTTTTGAGCCCTGTGGATAGTCAGAGGCTTTCATGGCCCAAACCAACCCCAGTCAGGATCCTCATCCAACCCCTGCCCATGACTCCAGAGCCACATTTCAGCTCATCTTTGGCCCCCAGTACCTATGCTGGTTTACTCACATCTCCTGGCTCATCCTTCTTATGCAGCTCGACCTCAGCTGATGTCGAGTTGCATAAGAAGCTCTCAGAAATGGTTGTTGACCATCCCTAAAGGACTTAGAGGAAAGACTGGTCCATATTATTCTCATAAAAAAAGCACACCCTCGAAATTAGATAGCATTTTTCAACTTAGTGCTTTGTGCCTCAATATCCCCACCTACAGAGTGCATTTTTAGTCTTGTTGTGAAGTTAAATATATTCATGCCTACAAAGCAGACAGATGGTATATTGTTGAGAACTGCTGAAAAGCTTGGGAAGAAATAAATGAATCTGTCTTCAAAATAAAAGTTGAATAATATGTAATAAACATATGAAACTGTTTTTCCTTTATGAATTAAAAAGAGAGCATTTAATAAGTGCTTGCTAAGCAGGTACTCTCCTTTTGGAAATGAAAAATGCAGTGGAAAATAACTAATGACATACTAAAATGGACAGAATTAAAGAAGTGTGTTGCCTTAATTCCTTTTCTTGTGCGTATATCATATATTTAAAAGCAGACTGACATAATAGCTTACATTTTTATTCATACCTTCACCCTTAAAATACGGGTAGGGAGATGTTTGCATATTATCCCCAACCGACAGGGCTGAAGCATGATGCTATATAACTCGGCAGCTGTGAAAATTTTTGTGATCTACCAAAGGCAACGGGAACTGTGCCTCTCACACACTGAAGACATTATTCTCTAGAGAAACCCTGTCTATAAGGAAATAATATTTGAATGATTGGCAAAGTGTCCGGTTGAGTTGATTATAAGAGAAAATGTTGCCTTCTTGGCCACAGTTTCATGTTGTCATTAGACGTGTCTGAGCTACCCTACAGCCCATGAGAAGCTTACTCCTCAGATCTATATGTTCTCCAATAAAGATCATAAAATAATTTGGGTTGGAAGAGACCTCTAAGATCATCAAGTCCATCCACTAACCCAGCACTGCCAAGCCCACCACTAACTCGTGTCCCCAAGCATCACACCCTTTTAAACCTTTTAAACCCCTCCAGGGATGTTAATTCCACCACTGCCATGGGAAGCTTGTGCCAGGACTGGACAACACTTCCAGTGTAAACATTTTTCCTAATATCCAATCTAAACCTCCCCTGGTGCAGCTTGACTCTGTTTCTTCTCATCCTAGCTCTGTATTTGCATGGCAGATCTGCATCAATATTTGAGCAGCCCAGCAGATCGTCTGGGTAGCTCTAACAACTGCTTATGTAAAAAAATTATTCTCACCTTAGTCTGACACAGAAAGGAACACAATGGATTGCCTTAGCTCTCTACAGCTCATGTCTAAGAAGTGTGTTTTTCCTCAAGAGTCTTCTAACCTCAACTTCAGTGGCTGAAATTGCTGCCGCATTTTGTGTTTCAGACATTAGCTGTTGTCAGTTGTTCAGTACATATTCCTGAGCCTTTTAAACCAGTCAGGAAAATCACATCAGCTTTCTATATCCTCAGCCTTTTCAAACAATTGCTACATTATGAACCTTGTCTGGTCGAGGAAGTAGCAGCTGAGTCACACAAAGACCAAATTATGCCTTGGGCTAATTTTATATACCACAAACACTCAATCTAACAATTACTTGGATATTTTGGGTGTGATATATACTGCTCATATATTGTTGTCATTGCTGAAAGTGACTGTTCAATTCACTGTGAAGAAAGGCGATGAGAGTTTAAGGCTCTTTGTTTCTCTGTGCATGTCTTCAAATTAATGCCACCTTGTAATGAATTCTAAATCTGATAAATAGTCATGATTTATCCCAAATGAAAGTAAGTGAACAGGGAAAACAGCAGAACCTTTTATTTCCCATCTCTCTCCTTCGAAGTGCTTGACATCTTGCCTGCTTTTCATTTCTGAACTGCGTTTGTTGATGCACAGCTTTCTTCTTTCCCTCTTTGTGTCTTTGTGTGTTTGTTTTATTTTTTATTTTTGTTTTTCCTCCTTAAAATTAAACTGTTTGTCAAATGTGAAAATGGGTAGAGTCACAATGTAAATAGTTAATGATGCTGTTGTCTTCTGAGGATTTCTCTGGGTGTAATATCCCCAGTCTTTATGCAACCATACACTTGACTTGCACATTCCAAAGCCCTTCACAAAGGGCAATGCTGCTGCTTGTCTAAATAGTACATGATTACCTCGGTTAGTTTTGTGGCTGTGGTAATGTTCATTTTATGAGCTCAATCTGGTTCTGAGCCATCTGAACTTGATATTCCAGATGCCTTATCCCTAGCAGCACCAGCTCATATACTGTGTACACATGTGTACAATGCAGGCTGCATTGGAAAGGCTCGGGTTTGTTCTCAAAGTCACACCATGCTTTCCTTCAGACCTTACATGAAAAGGCCTGTGAGCATGGGGGATGAAGGGAGGTGCTAATAGAAGCCCCAAATATTCAACAATCCCGCATTTATTATAACAAGAAGCTATCCAGTTTTAACAATGCCTATTTTCACCACTGGAAAAAGTGTCTTTGTACATTATTGTTGCATTACCACGTGACACACAGAAAACAACAAAGATAATGGGACATGGAACAAAAGCTGCCTTGAACTATTGCCTGTTTACCCAGTAGAACAAAGGAGTAGGCGTTAGAGTTCCTTCATTTACCATAAGTGTGTCTTTGAGGTAGTCAACTCTACCTGCCTGCTAACTTGGGGATAATAAAATACATACCTACCCTGCAGGGATGCTGGGATGCTTAATGAACTAATTAGTACTGTTCAGTGCTCTGATGGGAGGTGTTACCTGTACTTTTTTTTAGAGCAGGTGTAGCTAGCACTTTATCTATTGCCTGAGAAAAAAAAAAAGAGAATTTTCTCCTCATTCAGGAGTTTTTGCATTACTTATATCAGTATAAATGCTCTCAAGCCAAGCATCAAAGTGATCACAGTAAGAGTCAGCGACTATAAACGGGAATGGAATTTGCCTGAAGAGTGTGTGGGTAATCATAGATTTCCATGGACGTGTTTGTGTATGCATTTAGCATCAAAGTCTTTAAAAATTGCTGCTTTCTATACAGCACACAAGATCTGCTTTTTCGATGGATGGTGCTAGTTCCTAACTGCGGAGGATACAAAAAGACGATCTGTACTGGAAGCTGCAAGAGAAATTTAAGTAACTAGATTATAGTTCCCCTTTGTCTTGTGGCAAAGACCCTGAGGTCAACCCTTATTTCTTATAAAATGATAAGAGCTTGTAATGGCAAGGAAAGGTCTCAGATTTATTCCTCATCCAAAAAACAATGACTCTGGTGACACTTAATGCCCAGACACAAGCTGGAAGGTTCATTCAGCATTCAGGCACCTACTGAATCATCAGGACCATTACAAATCTCTTCAATTTCTTTGCGGTTGTTGTGATTATTATTATTACTATGATTATTGTTATTACTATGATAACTATTATGCTAGTACCAAGTTTGTGATAAATTCACTTGATTTCAGATTTCCAATCTAAGCCATGGGCAGTGAAGAAATAATCAGTATAGAGAATGGAGTCTGGGACATTGTACTGTTCTACAAATACAAATGTGTGTTTTAAGATTAAATTAATGGTATTCTAGACGTCACTGGCTGTTTGGACTAATATTCTATTGATAATACGACAAATCTTTGTCACTTAGTATAATGTAGATTTGTAGAACTGATATCTAAAGTCCTGTTCCAAAACTGCTTTTTTTCAGAGGTGAGAGCACATTGCAGTAAGTATTATACGAACATTTTTTTCAGTTTAGCCTGATGAATTAAAAATCTGAAGATGACCACACCAGAGATGCTGAATGTAAGACTGATTCTGTTTCTATCCCAGACTGTGAAGCCCATGGATAAATAAAGAAGCAAAACCTGGAGGTAGAAAATCCCTTCTGACTGGAAAATGCACTCTATCGAGTAATGTGCTTGGGTAGATATGGTTCACATCTTCTGTGCTGCTGTGAGACACTGAGTTTTGCTTCAAGACCTTAGAATGATCTATGCCTCTAACTAGCATCAAGTCCTGTGTGAAGGGTGGGAAAACAAATACTTGTCCCCTCACTTCCTCTGTCATTTAGACCATAATTGGTGAGATAGCAGCTGAAGCTGTGTTTGCCTTACCTCATACTCTTACATGCGTGTTTGAGCTCAAATGATGCTGCAACGGAACAGAGGAATGTACTTGTTCCACATGGGGATCTCCATTTTGTTAAGAGCAGAAACTAGAAAGGCTTGAAACTGGGACGAGATTGGCCTAGAAGTTGGATCTCTAAAGCACAAATCTACTTTAATAATCATAAAACTGATAGGCTTTTATGGAAAGACACATAGGCCCTGACACATCTATTATAAATATTGGTAATTAGCTGAGACAGAGACACAGGACTTTTGCCCATGGGGAGAGAAAAGCACTGCCGGGAGAGGTGGAGCTCACCCAATGTTTCCACCAGCCACTGAAGAGAGGTGGATATCTCTCTCTAGTGACTGCAGAGACAACCAGGGAGACTGTAGACCTGACTTGGTTCAGTGTTCAGAGCCAGCAGAGTCAGAAACTCATATAGATCTGTACTTTTATGTCTATATATGTACATACTAACTAACAGCTGAGCAAGTTTACTTTGCAGTACAATTTCATTGGCATGGCAGAGGACAACAAGCCGTGACTGAGGTCCTCTTAAAGATTCTCACAAATTTTGGCTTGGATTAAAGCCTTTTTGAGTGTGTCCGAGCAGAGTTAATCTCCTGAATCTCTCAGATATTCTGGGGTATGATTGAAAGCACTTTTATAGACGTGGACTTGTACAGATAAAGAAATATATTGATTCCTGTGCCTTCTCCATGGCATGGTAGGCTTCGTACCTGAGACCATTATCTGAAGTACTGTCTGTAATTAATCTTTTGGGCAGTGTGTAATCACCCAAGGTGCACAGGGCTAAGTTTCAACTAGATAATGACACAGAAGGGCGGTGTGGAGAGGGAAGAGGAAGGAACACCAACTCACCATTTGTTTGCTATGCCTATCAGGAAAGAGGCACTGGGAAAGGTTGTCTGGTGTCCAGTGATGTTAGGGTTTCAGACAGGGTAAAGGACAAAGCAGAAGACCTCCAGACTGAGTATTAAAAATGAATGTGTGTCTTTTCAATGTATTTGTACAGGAGGGAAAAGCAAGAAAAAAAAAAAAAAAGGTGAAACATTCCAGATGCTTGCCTGCAGTAAAGCATTTCTGGCTGTTAGTTCCAGTAGGTCATTACTGCATTAATTTGGTGTTTAATTAAATGCCTGTGCAACAGACCATTTATTTGTTATCTAATATTAGCTTTAGTTCTTATCAATTAAATGCTAGCTGAGGGCTTGATTCACTTACGTTTTATGTGCCCTTACACTCTATTTTTTATAAACAAAAAACAAGGACTCTACACAGAGAGAAGATTTACACCTCCAAATTTCACAGTGTGTATAATACAATATGCTGAAGTGCTTAGGCAGAAGGTGCTGAAAGAAAGAGAGGGTTTTTTTTGAGAAAAGGAAACAGGCATCTTGTTTCCAAACAAGTGAGAAACTAACTGAGCTACACAAAAAAATGCCTCTTACAGCATATTTCCAATGATGGTCTAAGCTAGATCATGCATACATCTGATTTTATTTGTGAATTTTCTTTTTATTTTAGGAAGTCATACTTACAACAATGTGACTTTCCAGTGGGGCTTCTTTCGGGTTATCCATTTTCCTTTCCCCAAAGCAGAGGAGTCCCTGCTGCTTGTAAGAAAGCTGCACTCCATCTTAGCCTCAACCTCTGCCTTTCATGGATGCTTATTTCCTTGCAGGACTTAAAAAAATTCTTAATGTTGACAAGTCACTAACGTTGGAGTTTTGAGGTTTATTTACTGCTCATAACAGTTGCGCAAAAATGTCAAATTGTTGTCTGGGTTATAGAAATGTCTGGCTGTTATCTCAGAGGTTGAATTTTCAGAACTCCGAGTCCAGCTGCTCCCACTGGAAAGATCTGGCTAAAGTTAAGTCCTGACTAATGGCTTTAAACTGAAGAAAGATAGGTTTAGAGGAGCCATTAGGAAGAAATTTTTCCCTGTGTGGATGGTGAGGCCCTGGCACAGGCTGCCCAGAGAAGCTGTGGATGCCCCCCCTCTGGATGTGTTCAAGGCCAGGTTGGACAGGGCTTGGAGCAACTTGGAATAGTGGAAGGTGTCCCTGCCCATGGCAGGGGGTTGGAACTAGGTAATCTTTAAAGTTCCTCCCAGCCCAAACCAGTCTGTGATTCTATGATGACTGGTTCACATGAGTGCTCTTGGTTGGAAGAGTCTCTAGAAGTCAGTCTCACTAAGCCTTCAAAATAAGAGTTGTCATGTCTGCCCTTGGAAATTGGAGCAGTTAAACTTCTGCTATGTGCACACCTTTCTAGAAAGAATTGTTTGTGCTGTCCTACCAGACTGTCTTTGCATACAGCACCAAATCTCTCTGCACACCTGTAAGAGCCTAATAATAAGAGAAAGGCTCCAAAAGGTGCTTTGTCGTTATGACTGCTCAAAACCTGAAAAGCTTCAAAAATGCCTCGTCATGGACCATGGGTTGCCCACCATGAGGCCCATAAAAAGGAAGGCAAAACTGCTGCAAGTGGTAGAGGGAAAAGCGAGGGACAGCATCTCCGACCTTTGCCTTTCTCCCCCCACCACCATTGCCTGCTGCGAGACACGCTGAGGCCTCCTGGAGCCGACGCTGCCCGCCTGAGGAGAACCCCCCTGGAGCCTGAGGAGAACCGCACCCCTGGAGCGGAATCACGAGTGACTTGTGGAACCCCCACCCTGCTCCTGCGTCCCGTGGTGAGAGCACCGCGAGCGGGCCGAGGTTGGGCTGCAGCGGCCGGACACCGCGGCTGCAGCTCGGAGGACGGGCTGCCGCGTTCCAGCCAAACTGCTCCGGAGATCGGAGAAGGCAGATAAGACGCTTCAAACAGCAGGGGAAAAAAAAAAAGGGGAAAAACTGTTCTGCTCCCCCCACCCCGTCTTGGCAGCACCAAAGGTAGCACAATGTGGTGGTGACCTATCCTATGCCTTTTAAAGTAACCTTGGCTTTTTTTCTAAACTTTTCTCTACTTTTTCTTTCTCTTTGCTTCTTTTAATATTAAATAAAAATACATCATTTTTTTTGGCACCAACATCATTTTTGGGAATATTTTGAACCTTCTCAAAGTTCCTTCCAGTTTATGCACAGAGACTTAGTTTTCTTCGCTCTTCTGGGTCTAAACCGGATTGCAACAACATCTCTGGTCAGTTTGGTTTGGAGGCTTGACTCATCTCATCCTGCATCTGGATTTTAGGGTCAAGCATCCTAGAACAAGTGCCACAGTAGTAAAGGTACAGGGCACCACTGATCCTACAAAATCAGGCTGGACAGAAACGTCTTTGCACTCCATTTCTTACTCGGTGCACTACACTGTGATACATAACCTGTTAAGTCCCGAGTGTTTGACAGTAATGGCCTGTTAAATGGGTGAGAAAGACACTTCAGAAAAGTAATTATTAAATTTTATTATCAGAATGCACCTTCTTGTAGCAGGAGAGGTTTTTTTACACCCAGTTTGGAAAGTATGCTTTGATCAGTAATGCAATCTAAATGAATAGTCAGGTCTATCTAGCTATCTCAGAGTCTCGAGAGTGGTGGCCTCTATTTTGGCTGTCTTTCTTCTGCGATAAATGCTGAACACTATTTTAGAATTGAGCTTTTTCTGCTTTTCTACAAGTAACTATGTGAATCATGTCAAATATATGTTAAATTATACATCCAAAATAAATTTCCTCTGGATTTTATGAAATTCATTCTTTTTGAAAGTCACCTTCCTAACAGGTGTGGTAAAGCCTAGTAAAATCAGATTGACTCTCACTGTCTCAGTCCCATTAAAGGCTGCATTCAGAAGTCAGTCATTGCAAAATTGTTTGCTGCAGTTTTCAAAGCAGTCACCTAAGAGTCACATTTAAAAAAAAACACAGCTGAAATTCAGGATGCATTCTAAACACGATCATGTACTTTATATAATGCTTTGCAATGACATAGTTAAGTTCAAAATAATTTATTACAATCCGAGCAATGGAGAAATATGGATAAGGCAAAACTTTTTGGTTCGCAGATGATAGATTTATCTTTGATGTTGTCATCATATTATTGTTTTGGTTTCATGAAACTGAATTGTTAAACAGTTTGTAAGAAAGGCGTGGATAAAATTAGCCTATAACGTGCACTTTTTTTTTTTTCTACAGTTTGCAGGCAGATACAGTTTCACAGAAGTCAAAGAGTAGAGATCATAATTCAGCACAGGATTTGACAAAAAAGAGCGCAGTTTATATTGACAGCAGTGAAGCTGAGAAGCAGAGTCACCCTTAAGAGGCAGACGTTGGTCTCTGTGGTATTGGAAGGCATTAAATACCATGATACAGTGGGAATTGCAGTGCTTTACATAGAGTCGAATTGGATCAAATCGAATTGAATCAAATCAGCTAGAATAGCAGTCTTGCAGAAAACAGCAGATGTTTACATGATTTGCTCATCTGAGATCCAAAATCTGAGCCACAACAGTGACTGAGAAACACCCAGCAAGGTCAAATCTTCTGGTTCCTAATAACATTTATATGAGTACAGCCAACACAATTATCAGACCGATAGGGACCGTTCTGTCTACTGAAAGACATCTTTGTGTGGCATTTAACAAGGGAAAAAAGAAAGTACGGGAACAAAGGGTACACGGAAAAGAAGGAGTATTCTCTGAAAGGACTCACAAAGCAAAAGTGATAAGGCAAGTGGGACTGAAGTAGAGAGATTCGGCGTAATAAAAGAAGTGGATCTCTGGGTCTAAAAAATGTGGGGAACAGAGATGAAGGTTCCTGAATAGATGTGGAGAACAGGTTAAAAAATGAAAGATGAAAATCTCCAACATTATACAATGCTGATGGAAAATACATTCATAAATGTAGAAAGCCAGAATGAAATGCAAAGTTAGCCTGAGCCCTCACTCTCCCCTCCAATGCAGACTCCACAGACAGATCCACGCACAAGAAGTTAATACAGAGGACAGACTGCACAAAGACAACATTTCAATAGTAGAACGAGTAGGAGACCTCAAAAACAGGGGGGAAAAAATGAAGACACTTTGTAGAAGGAGCTGAATGCTCTGTATTAAAGAGGGCTGAGAGAGTGAAAAAGCCCTTTACTCCGTCTGATGAAAGTCCCTAGTGAAACAGATGCAGTGAGGAAGGGAATGTATGCTCCAATTAAGGTCTGACATGAAAGGACCAACACATCTCCCTTGTGAGCACATCCAAAAGGCAAGGTGAAAACATTCTGGGGATGGAAGTTCAAGGGGGTCTACTGTGTCGAATCTCATTAGGGCCAGATGGTTATCAAACTGGTGGATGTTTTCAGAATTATCTGTGTCAAAAATGTTGACAATTCTATGAACTAGCAGCCCTTTTGCTTCTGTGTACTGAGTATAAAATCACCTTCCTATCCCATTTGCTGTTTTTACTTTGGTCTTTCTTGCAAATCCTTACTACGGGGTAGTTAATATACCTTAAACTAAAATCTCAGTGGACTTCAGGCATTAAATTTTCACTGTGAGGTAAAGTATAGGAATTTAATGCTCACCTCACATGCCTACTTCCCAACAAAACTTCTGCTTGTTCTTTACATAGATGAGCTCAGCTAATTATCTTGTTTTCAGTGAAACAAATAAATAAACATATGCACCACTTCTGTGAAAGAAGTCAGTGAGGAGAGTAAACTGAAATCTTATGTGCGATTGTAGTACTGGAGCTCTCCACACAGAAATGGTTTTTAACTTCCTTCATCTAACAACTTTAGCTTTTTAAGACTGGTGGAGGTTTTGTCATTAGTGTCAATGAGTAGATGGCAGAAAACAGGCTTTATTCCAAAAATCAGGGAAATGAGTGGCATATAAAATATTCCTAGTGCAAGGGTTGTCATTTAAACACCACATAAACTGAAGAAATTAAACACGAATGACTTTCATATCACATGTGATTTTCACAAAATTGTGTTACATACAGTTTGGAGGGCTCTGCTGGTTTTAACAGGTCAGTCTCCAGTTAGGTGTGAGACAATATTTGTGTCCTCAATAGAGGGAAGTGTGAGTGGCAGCTCTCATCTCCACTCCACGTTCCTGGATCTCTAAGCGCCCTCGTATGAAAAACCTGGCAGCTGAGATATGATGCAACTAAAAGACATGTTATCTCCATTGTCCCTTTTTATCTGCACTGCTTTCTGTTTTCTGATGTGGGGGAGGGTGGAGGTGGTAGCAGGAGAGGAGCTGCTGTGGGTAGATGTCATGGGTAATGACATCAAAACTGAGGTATTCAGATACCAGTATTCAAAGCAAACATGTTAATATATTTTAAAGAAAAAGAAAACACAGCATGCCTCCAACCCTTCCCTGAAAATGTGTCTCAAAACTTCTCATTTCTCATCTAACTGGTTTTAAATAAAAGTAAGCTCACATCACTCTGAATTAGATCAACATCAAAATGAACAAGTAAATAAGGACAGAAATTATTTAGGTGATGTAAAAAAAAGGGCTCCTTCCACTGATGAAGAAATTGCTATTCTTTTCCAGAAACATTAATAGCACTTTTGTCTCTTGTCCTCACACTCCGTGTGCTGTGTGGCTCTGTTGTCCATTTCTCCTTCCCAACTGACTCACCACCAGTGCTCTATCAGCGCTGTTATTCCGAGAGCAGTGGCCCATAAAACGAAGATAACAAGTCTCAACTCCCAGCAAGCTTTTCCTTGTCAATGAGAGATTAAAAATAACGGTCAGGGGCTATGCAATGATATTTGCAGCTAACTTTACAAATTTTCATCCACAGCATCTGAGAATTTTTACCCCTTTCTAATCTTCTGCAATAGCTTGAATTTCTCCTCATTAGGTTTCATTGCGCAGGACAAAAAGGTGGCATATGGCTTTTCTGCTCAGAAAATATATCATTAAAATAGGTACGCAGGTTATCACGTTGGTGTAGCTCCCTACATAGGCAGATTGAAAGGATTTTAGGTAAGCTCTAAAGTTATATATGAAATATTCACTCTGTCACTTTATGATTCTTTTTATAAATCACCATACAGACTCACAGGGAAAGTGAGGAACATGAAAGTCCACATCCTTTTGCTGTAGGTTTCTATGAATGCAAATAAATAAACATATGTTATTGGAATAGCAGTGTTGCAAAGTCTCTTCAGCTTTGTCCATCTGTTCAGAAGGCAATGCCTTTTCTGATATCCTCCTTTGAAGTAATTTCTTAGAATCCCTCTCAGATCAGACACAAGTTTGTCAAGAGTCTCGTAATGCTCCCCCTGCTAAAAGCTATTAAACGTCTCATAGCTGGAAAGACTAAATTCAGTCCAAACCCCAGGCTGTTACTCACTCTCCTCTAAAACCCAGTGTAAGCATCACATTAACCTCAGGGCTCTCCAGATAAGACTATTCTTTGGTAGATTTGCCAGGGCATATTCAGATTGACTTGACATTTGACTGCAAAGTGTTTGTATCTCAGTACAAGCACTGAATCATTTTGATAGAGCTATTTAGCACTCTGTTTCTAAGCAAGTTTTCTGCTTAAATCCTGGCTATCCCAGGTTTCCACAGTCACTGGTTCTCCTCCCCTTTTAAATAAAAAAACATGGCAGGAAAGAAGAGCAAGAAGAAGAGCAAGAAGAAGAGCAAGAAGAAGAAGAAGAAGAAGAAGAAGAAGAAGAAGAAGAAGAAGAAGAAGAAGAAGAAGAAGAAGAGGAAAAAGAAGAAGAAGAAGAAGAATAACAACAACAACAACATCAACAACAACAAGGGTAACAATTGCTGGTTGCCCAGTAGCACTAGATATGATCAGAAAAAGGAACTAGCAATAAACATTATTTCTTCATTTTTAATGGATGTCCCTTTTACTGAGAGAATTACAAGCATTTGACTGAGCTCAGAGCACTGACAGAAGGTCAGAGGTGGCTCCTGACTCTTACTTGACTGCAAGAACTATCAAAGTCTACAGCTACATCTTCCTGTAAGTGTTGGCATGCAATGTCCAAACACGTATGACTTTTTTCTTTTAAGGAAAAGGGTCTTAAATTTTTCACTAATCATCTTGCAACTTTACATGAAACATCAGTCATTTACTAATCACAAATTGATCTATTTTCTTCTGGTCCAAGTAGCTGATGTTTGGCTCAGAGTATCTTCATCTACATCCTAGAAACCCTGTTTACCCAACAGCCTTTTACCAATGAAAATTAGGGATTAATTCAATAAATCCTGGTAATCTGAATCAGTTACTACAGAGGCCAACCTGTACTTATGACAGTTCAACAACCACATTATTTTTGAAAACGTATGATGAAATATAGTAATGTTTTTTTTTTTTGGGTCTCTTTAAAGAATCAGAATCATAAAATCTAATTTTTATTTCTGTTGTCTCTGTGCAGAATTGGATTTGTGAGAGTCAGAATGAAGATGAACACTAGATAGGTATTTCAGTCAGCTGCTACGTAATACTAAAGAATAAAGATGTGCCATTGTTTTGCCATTGCTACTGGATGCACAGTCTTTGTCCTCATTCTCTAGCTGTACTAAGCCAAAAGCTCCCTTCTGGATTTTCAGCCCTGTATTTCATACCTGGATGCTTTATAGTAGACTAAACTTGAAGTAGAAATCCATGAAGAATAACAATTTGGATGAGGCATTGGGATTAGATGAGGATTTTTGATTTGGTCAATTAACTGCAAACAAATTCTATAACAACTTAAAGAGCAAAATACTTTTTGCACCACCACACCGAGATATCACCTTGGTTCCCCCAAGTGTTGCTCTTCCACATGCTCAGTGCACACGGCTACTGAAGCACCAACAAAATATGTCCAGAGCTTCAAGTGACACTGGATATACTCAAAATTGCTCTGATAGGACCAGAGATCCCTCAGTGATTGACTGACACCAAATTTTTGTCCTGTCTTCCCAAGGGGAAAATAAGGACAAACAGATACACAAAACAGAGAATCAGAAATGCAGAAGAATGACAGACATTCAGTTTGCAAACTGGGTCTGTCATAGCCAAGGATACAGGCCTAGGCGTGGGTTAGCTCCATGGTCCACATCAAATATCTCTGCTGTCATGGAGGCACATGTTTTTGGCTGTCATGAATGGCACACAGAGATGATGCTCAGGTGAAGTGACTTGTAAACACTTATCTGTGACTGAGCTTTCTCACTGATGGATGGCAAAAAGAATAACAATAGAGACTGTTCTGTTTTATCCGGATTGAGTGGAATCACTGCAAGGATATACATTTCCAAAACATACTTATAAAAATCCCACTGCAGGTGGAATTAACAAAGACTCTTAATTTTTTTTTGTACATTTCCATTATATTTCAACAAAAAACAAGTCAAGGCCAATTGCAAGGACAGCAGGAAGAAAGAATGTGAGGACGTAATCTCAAACTGTGGTTGCATTTAAGTACAGGAGTGAAATCAGACTCATTTGAGAAAGTTAATCAGAATTCAAACCAAACCAAACCAAACCGACAAACACCGATCCACGAGAAACACTGACTGTAACCTGAAATAACCTGATAATCATAGTAGTTGCTTGAATGTTAAAGACGTAGCCTCAGATTCCTGCACATTATTAAATCCCTGTGCTACTTGTTATGGAATAAAGAACTTGAATGTTCTGTATTCAATCAAGTCAGCATCTTCATACCATCTATGATTTTTGATGTACAGACTTCTCGGACACGAAGCATTTTTAAAATGTGTATCTTTAAAATCTTATCTTTCTTTATCTCTTTCTCTCTCTCTCTCTTCTCCTCTTTTATCAGATCAGCATTTTTTTGGTCAAGGTTTTTGACCTGCTCAGTGTGAGGTACATAAGTTGGGGAACAGATACACCTATATCACTTTTTAAAATAAAATTAACTGATGTCCAGGCAACTGGAAACCTTGAAACACATGATAATAAGGTCAAAAACATACTCAGCACATGTGAAAACATGTATTCATGTGTGTTTGCCAAACACTGATGTACAAGAAGAACCTTAACCAGTCACTTCAACCTTCATTCACATTTTAGGTTGAACTCAGACGACCACTGATTTTGGAGTACAGCCAGAATATCTAAATTAAAGACATTTCTGCCCAATACCCATCTGCTTCTTAGAGTGACAGAACTTTTGCCATGTTGAACACTGGCGGGTGAAAACACTCAAGAGAAGAAGCCAGGTTTCCAAAATTCTATTAAGTACCTTTGCTGTAGGCTTACATGTGAATTTGGGTCATCCCTTCTAAAATGTGGAGATTGTTATTTAGCAAACCAAATGGTTTCTAACGTGGTTAAGTAATGTTCCAAGCAGATACTTAGCTCCAGATGAAACTCCCTCCATTTTTGTGACTAAAACATGCTCCTGTGTCCAGGGATGGTTTGAAGATACAAGTCTTTGACCTAAGTGTCGTTGCCTCATGACATTCTGAGCTCATTACCCCGTGGTCCCCCAGGCTCTTGGTGCCTCTCCAGAAGGGCATCGATCTCCTGTAGATCTTCTGTCACTGGTGAATGTCCCAGAGACAAAAAGGAGGTTAGAAGTTGCTCTGGGTGACTATGCATAGACAACTAAATGTTCTCCCCAGTGTTTAGCCAGCTTGACCTACATTCAATTATACTGAGAAAGATTGTTGCCAGAAAGATCATGTAAAGCTTAAAAGAATGTACTTTTCCTATTATTTGACAGATGTAAGGACAGAAGAGCCAAGGTTATTACTTCACTTGAATAATTCAGGTTTTTGAAAATTTTTAAGGTCCTAAAATTGGATTTTGCGGTGAAACCAAGACTTTCAAGCAGGTCTTCCATGGTGATGTCCAGTGATGTTCTATGCGAAGCGAGATGTGGTCACATAGTACTGAAGTAAACAGATACTTACACCTGGGCACATAGCTGGCTCTTGAGGGTAATTGTTATCATGGCATTATTTGACGCCAACTGGTTTTCCCCCCCTCAAAAGTAAAAGAAAAGAAAAAATAAAGTAGAGCAAAATGTTATCTCTTTATTGCTAAGACTGTTTGAAAATGAAAAATATTGATTATTTTATCATTTTTGCTGGTAGATAAGAAGAGTCTGGACAGTCAGTAATTCAAAGTGTTACCATTTTTGTGCAGAAATTTATTGCATTTCTGACAATGAGATACTTAGAGATCTACAGGGATTTGTTGGGAGTTTATTAAAAAACCTTGGGGTGCAGGTTGGTGTAGATGCTTGTTCTTTTTTTGCAGGAAATCCTAGTATAGAAAGTCATAAAGTGCTACGCTGAAAAATGTTTGGGAAGGAACACCATACACGCAGAAACATCCCTCATTGGTGAAATCTGAAATATAGGGTGTAGAAGTAGCACTACTGCCAAAATACAGAACAGTAAATTTCCGGGCTGGGTTTTGAGTTCTGCTGTTGACCTCTTGGGGTTTTTGGAAAATCAGTTTAGTATCCAGGGCTTTGAGCAACCTGGTCTGGTGGGTGGTGTTCCTTCCATGGCAGGGGGGTTGGAACTATCTTATTCCCATGATCTGGTCCCTTCCAGCCCAAACCATTCTGTGATTCTCTCTTTAGTAGATTACTTTCTCAAGAATAAAGTGTTGTTTTGGGTTTTTTTTAAGGTAACATTAGGAACAGAACTGCAGTCTTTGACTGCAGTCCTTTAAGTATTTCTTTTCTATGTCTGGACTGGTATTATTCAGAAACAGGAAGGGCTAAACATGTATAGGTAAGGGAGAGAAAGAAAGGAGAGGGACAAACTGAGAGAAGATTACCTCTGGATCAGATATCCAATTTTAGGCTTAGTCTTCTTCTACGTTCCAGCACGTACAGGAGAAGAAATAGGTCCAAACAGAGATGTGAGATCATCTGCTTCAGATACCACCAAGTTGTTAGGTAAGAAAGTGAAATCTTTCATCAGAACTTGCCTCCCACTATCCCACGCTGGCGGGACACTTAATGACACAAAGCTTGTCAAGCATCAACAACCACCTAAAATGTTATAAAACAAATATGAAAATATAGAACATGCTCTAGGACATGCAGTCTTTTGCAGCCAAATATTCCATTGCAGATTTCAGCAGCACAATATTATTTAAGTACATGAGCTTCTGTCTAGTCCTTACTTATCTATTCAGTGTCCTGTCTTCTTTCAGATTTCTCTTCCCTTACAGTTTTTAATATTTGGAATAATTTTTATGTGTGGCAACAGCAGATGGATCCTAAATACCTGTGAAGTCATTAGTTTAATAACACAATTGGTAAGTACAGTCATCCTCAGTGAAGGGCAACTGTTACAATTATCTCACTAATTTCACTGTGTAAATGCATCATGTCAGGGACAGCATCTGAAAATCATTTAATACATTTGAATAGCATATTCATTATCAATAATATGTATGCCCTCCTTTGGTGGCTTACAGGGAGAAGAAAAGAGCAGGTAAGAAAGACAAAAAGAAAAGAAAACAAGGGAAAAAAGAAACAATAAAAAGCAAGAAAAAAACCAAAATACAGACCCCCAGAAAGTCTTGACTTTTAAAAATAAATTATAAAATTAGCTGATGAACAAAATTAATCCAAACTGACTTGAATTTGAATTCTGTCAGATGGAGTAAAAAGTGCCCTAGGTATATAAACAAGCTTTGGTAATAAATAGCAATGCAGCAAGCCAAGGGGAAAGTGTTTATAAAAGGGATTTGTGTTTGGTGCATTCTCATTTGGCAGTCTCATTAATGATTTAGAAGAAGGTGTAAACACCACATTCATGATTTTAGGGAAAGCTGGTGTGCTACAAATGCCAATGAGTTTAAAAAAAAGAAAAAGAAAAGAAAAGAAAGAAAGAAAGAAAGAGAAGTAATTCTGTAAAGAGTCTTCTTTTCTGTGTGTCTGTGTCTTGGCCTAAAAGGGAATATTTTCTCTTCTCCCATGTCCCTAACTTTTCTATCTTAATTTTATCAGAATCGTGCAGCACCCCAGAGCCATCATTATGTTTCTTAAGGTGTCCTTCTGTAATAACCCAAGTTCCTCCATTTTTCTCAGTTACTTTTTTGTGAGAGTTTGTCAGAGAGCTAAAGAAGACGCAAAATAAGAATGAGGGGATGTGTGAACTTAACCACCACTGTGGTTTCTGTGTTGGCTGAACAGTGAAACTCTGTCTTTTGGTGCACAGGTGTCCAAACCCAAATGAGGAAAGACATCTCTACTGCAGTGGTGGTGTCAGTGGATCGATGTAGTGTTTTTTCCACAGGGTCCCTTATGGGACACTTAGGCGGCGTTCTGCCAGCGCCCACGTGTGCACACGATCTCACCCTCGCAGGCAGTCGCAAGCAGCCCCTCACACACACACATAGTCTAAGCGCAAACCAGAGACGAAAAGGCGAGAGTGGTTCTCTGCGTGCAATTCCGAGGTGTTTAATGGAACCAACGCACTCGAAGGGAACAGAGGCAAAGAACCCAGAACAAAAGCCTGTGTGTGGTTTTATCCCAGAGGGTCCCAGGGGTGAGCAGAGCATCAGAAACCAATAGTCTGAGCTCTAGGGGGTAGAGGCAAGGTTGAGTGACATAACAGGGGCCAGTGGGAGAAGGCAGGGGAGGGGGGAGAGGACCAGTGACCAGTGGGGTCTTGGTAAAGGGAGAACTTTCTAGCACAGTGGTGTGGGGAGAGACCACTTCGTAGTAACATGTGGGGAGTAAAGTGGCCTGAGCCACCGCAACACTACTCTGACAATAAGGTTGTTGTCAACAGCGAATTGTCTCCTGCAGTCATCAAAGGGTTTGTGCAATGCTTAAAATTAATGTTTGGAAGTGTTGCAATGAAAATACAGAAGTCTGGGGTGGAATGTACATCTTTGATAATCTTGAGATATAACCCAGCAATCATATAGGGCCATTTTAACCCTTTTTAGAATGAAAAAATTGATCAATGGATTCATCCCATGCCTTGATGACTTTTAAATAACAGTTGTTATTTAATTGTTAAGTTCAATTCTCTGGAGGAAAGCTTTCACTGATTATATGTCAGCTCTTTCTCTAAGGTCTAGAGCTGTCTGGTTTATACACCTATGTATAGCTTTTATTTAAAAAAAAACCCAACAAAACAACAAAATAATACCAGTAAAAAGGAGTTATTCCCTTGAATTCCTTTCTTTGCCCTTTTCCCTATCCTATCCTAATAATGTGTAGCGTTATTTTATTCTCTGAAAGAGTCATCTGGATCTCACTAGTAAAATTGTTCATGGAATAACAGAACGGATAAAGAGCAATGTTCCCTGGACCACGTCACTTTGCTCGAGTTACTCTTTCCTGGCTGTTCATGAGGTAGTACAAAATACTAGTTACAGTGTTCCATCCTCAGAAACAAGAATAGAAATTGATCCTTAAACAAAAGAACTTAGAAAGGGGTATTGATCAGATTACAAATGAGGTCTGAGAGGCAGGACTAGGGCAGAAAAACTTGATCCTTCTGTCAAGTCTCTTTAATGGCACTGCAGATCTGTACTCCTCTGTCAAGGCCTGCTCAAAAGCACACTGAAGTCAGTGGAAAGAGTCCTATTAATATTGATAATTGATTTTAGATGTGACTGAAGTGTTGGAAAAGGGTAGAAATTGTCCCTGGTTTCTGCTGCAATCTGTCTGCTGTTTCTAGATGCTGATGCCTCCCACTTAATCTAATTCTTATCTCAAACCAACAAAACCCCTGCCCAACCAGCAGCTTTCTCTGAGAATCTGTTTCTACTCTAACTGCATTCCTGTACAAGCATTAAAGTCATCTCAAAACTCTGCTGCTTCTCTCTCTTACCTTACTGGCCAAAAATTATTTTCTGTCTGTGCTGATATATTTTCCCCTTTTAGCTAAAGAACTTATCTTCCTTTCTGCTTCTGTGATAGCACTTCTCCTTGCCTGCTTCTTTTAATTATTTCCCAGTCCTTCTGCATGAATCCTTATTTTTCTTCTGCAAAATTTTCTCACCACTTCTTCCTGCACTCCTCAGCTGACTCCCAGATATTTACACTTCAATATTTTCCATGTTAGAATGTGACTCTACCACTGTTGTTTTTCTCAGTCTCCAAACACTGCAAAACTACTTTTTTCAAAAGATAAATCTCCTGGATATCTGTGTATTTTTCCGTATATGTATATATATATGTTTTCCTCATATGTATATATATAGAAATATATGCACATACATCCTCACAAAAACACACAAATTTTGAATCCTTAGTGGATATTTCAAAGCAGTAGAGAAAATTTAGGTTTTTTAATGGAACAGCTTTTTACTGAAATACTTCTAGTCAAACTGGAGAAGCATTAGGAAATATATTACAGGATTCAACTCTGATTTTGGGAAGGTGTATGGATCTAGGAAAAGAATAAAAAACTTCTGGCATCTTTCAGTTTACACAAACCTGTGGTTATGCTGCTAGCTATGCCCATCCAGATTAGATCTGCAGAGAACTAATGCCATAAAGGACTTCATGACAATTTTTTTTTTCCTGAACAAGGAACAGGTTAATTTTGTTTATCAATATTCAACAACATATATTTGCCTAGAACTTTGTATGCCTTTCCATTTGATACTTTCAGGACATACTAGGTATTCAGCACAGATTTTAGCAACTTGTCCATCAGCTAAGTTTCAACCTATCACATTGCGTCAATATTAAAAACTCATTTTACTTGAGCTAAAGAACAGCCAAATCCAAAGCCTTTTAATAAAGGGATTAAAAAGACTACTGAATAGCTCTTGTTCAGCTTGTGTAGAAGTGCATTATCTGATCTTTTTCCCTAGGTTGCTGTGAAGTTCAGAATTTAGTCATGTGTTTATTTACCTGCTGTTTTATATTTCAGATTTCATCTGAAAAGCCGTAGAGGTTCATGGCAGGACTTGGAAGGTCAGTGGCAATTACTGGGTTCAGATGGCTGGCTGGTGACAACATGAGCTCCCTTCAGGCTTAGGTTACTAAGTCCTGCTGCCTAGATGTCCTAGACAAAGCGCCCCTGGACAGTGCTCTCAGGAGTGGGGATTGCTGGTCTGCTTGGTCCTTCTCAGAATCACGTGGTCACAGAATGGCCTGGCTTGGAAGGACCTTAAAGCTCATCTGGTTCCATCCCCCTGCCATGGGCAGGTACACGTTTCTCTAGACCAGGTTGCTCAGAGCTCCATCCAAACAGTCCTTGAACACTCCCAGAGATGGGTAAAGAGCACCAGGTTCAAGAGTCATAACAGCTTGGCCAGCTTGTAAAGCTGCCCGGGAGGGTTCTCAAGAAGCACAGCTCTCTGCATTTAGCTGAAAAACAGCCACTGCTAGCTTGCAGGTCAAAATTCCGGCAATTGTCTTGGAGAAGCAGCTGAATCTTTCCTTGTCCACTAGCAGTGGACACCTGCATGACCAGTGTTTTTCCATTACCAGAGTATTGTCACCCTGTGCTCTGCTGGCTAATTTAAAGTTGACTGTGTTTGTGTCTTTATTTTTATTGTCAGAATAAGCACTTAGACCTGCACAAGCTTTTTTTGTTGAGGATCTCTGTAGTCATCACAAGCCTGTTTCAGTGAAATAAAGAAGCCTAATTACAGGTTGGAAAAATGAATCACTGAGAGTTTGAGCAGCCCACTAAAGAAAATATGGCAGGGACATAGACGAAAAGACAGGGACAGAGCCAGTAAGAGAACCTGGGAGTGGTGGTCACCTTTCTTAATAATTACAAACAGTCCAGGAGAGGTGAAAGAGATTGTATTTTATTTAACAAGTTAAGACTGAGCTTCCTATATTTAGGAAGAGCATTTCAGGATGTGCTGCCTGATGCAGCAGGAAATTGCATTCAGTAGTTTTGGAGGTCCCCACCAAATTTTCCCTTTGACAGGTCATTCCATTATTGCCCACTAAAGGTTTCCTTACAACTTTCTCTGAAGCATCCTACAGTTAATTCAGAGGTAGGATATTAAACTAAATGGATCACTAGTTTGATCTATTGTGTCAATTCTTATGTTCTTAGAGATGCAAACAGTATGTAGGACATAGGTTTACCTTACTGTACACAAAGTCAAATATAAGTTTGTACCGACAGCGGCGAGGAAGAATTGGCTCAGGGATGGGGGAAGCTGCCAGTACTCACACCATTTTGTGGCTGCTCAAGAACTGAGACAGAAGTTTACTTTGTAGAAGAAAGCTCCATGTACACTGTAAATGCTGTTGGCCACGTGACAGCACCATATTCTTC
Organism: Rhagologus leucostigma; assembly: GCA_013397725.1. Classification (NCBI taxonomy): domain Eukaryota; kingdom Metazoa; phylum Chordata; class Aves; order Passeriformes; genus Rhagologus; species Rhagologus leucostigma. The sequence goes on from VZTD01000487.1 coordinate 457,267, forward strand.
GATGGGCAGAAGTCATTTTCTTCTGTGACTATATTTGATTTCAATTAAAAGAAGACAGCTTGCTTAATCTTTCCTAGAAGTTGATATGGTGTATACCTGAGTGAACTGGCCAATTTCCCTTATAAATTATGTATAAAATCCACAGCTGCATTCTCTCTCAGAAAGTCAGAGGAAAATTCAATTTCTCTTTTAGCTTATATTTTTTCATGGTTCTTGGGATATTCATTTCATATTTTCTGCTCATTTTTATAAATGTCTTATTTATTCAAGCTCTTCATAGAGGAAAAGTAATGCCATGCATTGCTGATTTTATTACTTTGGACAGTTTACAATATCTCTTCAGAACTTAACATGTTAATTGATTTAAAAATTTCTATAAATTTCATCCATGGTTTAGGATCATACATACTGATGCCAGGGAGACTCGAAATGTCTTCTGTGGCCCTGCTGGAGTTTATCTAGATGTGCATAGTTCTTTTCCTTCTATATCCCTAGCACAGATATGAGAGGAATAAAATGTCACTGTCCAGGCTCATGCCCAGGGACAGTAGCTAGGACCAAAATTAGATGTGTGATCCCAGTCCTTCATTCTGTCTTTTAAAATTAGGGAAATCCACCAAGTATTATTACTTGTCATGATACCCCACATTCTTGTTGTTCTTATGGTTATCTCCCTGTTCCAAATCCAGCAAACTGCTTCACTTCAAACTATAGGTCCTAAGTATTGTACTGATAGGATTTTTTATATTATAGTTATTGTATGTTTTATAGTAAAATACATGACTGTGAGCTTTATTGATCCTGTCTGCAGTACATAAATGCCAACGAAACATCGAACTCTCAGTGTCCCTTTCCATCCTGCAGGGCACTCAAAAAAAATCCTTGAAATACTTTAGGGAGCAGAGGTAGATTTCTCTGGAACATTACAGGTTCATCAAGTTCTGTTTGACTGGAAGAGCAGCTGACTTTATCCAGGGCTAGAGGTCTGCAAAAACATGAGAAAACACCCTGTATTTCCCATGTCACACTCGCATGGGTATTTCATGGATAATTTCAATATCAAGTTGCGGAGCAGAATGTTATCTATGACCACAGTGATATATATGTATGCATTACATACATGTATATATGTAATATATATGTTTATATGGAGTCTGTACTGCACAATAAAACTACTTAGAAGGAAAAAGCAGGGTCTAAATATTGTTACAAAACCATCAAGTTGCTGTGATCAAGTTTTGAGCTTCAAAATGGCTAAAGCAAAAAATGTAAATCTTCACCTTACAAGCCTTGCTGTTTTGTTAAAAAAAACCCAAAAATACCCCCAAAACCAAATAAGACTAAAGAAATTTAGGCTACCGCATTATATAGAAATAGTATCTGTGACTAATCACCATTCTTCTGTGCTCTTTTTATTTATTTTTTTGCATTGTTTTTAAATAGGTTTTATTTATTTGGCCTTTGAGAACTGGGATCTCAGTAAAATATTTACTGAAGGAAAAAGTGAATTAAAAAGAAAGCAGCTAAATCTAAGCAGAGGGAGTTGTCATAAAGTGGCAAGGGCTCTGATAAAGGCATGGGTGGATGCCAGGTCGGGAGTTCACACAAGTCCAAGTGGAGATGTCAGGTGGCTCTTTTTACCCTCTGACCTGTGCTTAAACTTCTGGGTTTCTACTGTCTAATTGTCCAGATCTCCTCAAATGCAATGAACTGGTTGTGTCTGCCTGGGATTCAAACCTGAATCTATTCGCACTTGAGGGCCCTTCTACCTTTGAAAAAAAAGAGTTTCTGGCCCTGTCCTGTGTAGGGTTTCTAGAGCATGCAAACACATTCCTTACATCCGTAAAACATCCACTTTTCAGTTTAGTTCCCCTTTCCAGTCAGATATCTAGCAGGACTAAGTATCTGTCTGGGTTCTATTTGCATTATATTACTTAGCCTTCCTCTTCCCTGCCCCCCTTTCCCCAGGTGAGAGCAGAAGCTGAAGGAAGAGTAGATACGTGCTTTCAATACCAAAATGTGCTTTTCAAGTGGCAAGAGAGGGAGGCAGTTCCAACATACAGCTTCCACACATTCTCTTAAGAGTATTTTCAATTTAATTAAGACTCTATTTTATCTGTGAGTAACGTGTTGGCTCTAACATCTCCCTGCTAATGTTAAGTCAGAGAATGGCCTTTCCTTTTCTTATTTCATGGTTTTGCTTTCTCCATTTGTTCCTTGTTGACCAGGAAAATTGCTGAATATAGGGCTTCTGAGTGACCATAAATGTCATTGGTCATACCGTATGACTGGGGAGTCTTTATAGTCTTGGCTCTTGCTCCCTTTTAATATCAAAGTGCAGGTTTTGAAGGTGAGGGTGGTTTTTAGTTTTAGGGGGGTTTTTTTGTTTTGTTTTGTTTTGTTTTGGGGGTTTGTTTTGGGTTTTGTTTCTTGGGTTTCATTTCAGTTCTTTTTTTCTTTTTTGTATTTTGGGTTTTTTTTTTGTTTGGTAGATTTTGCTGGGTTTTTTTAAAATTCCATCTGTTAACACCTACCAAACGATGTATATGTAACTAATTTGTGGGGTTTACAAGGTATCTCAGCTGTACTGGGCATGGTAGCCCAGAACTTGGTGTTAGCTATCCACTTTTGCTTTGCACAGCACGTTAACTTATTCTGTGTAGTTTATTCTCCTTTTGCAAAGGTTGACAAACCCTTGTGGCACGAGCTGCGTTCACCTCGGCATTTACCCTTCTTTGTTCTCACAAGTAAAGTTAACAGAAAACCCTCCTTCTGGGTGTATGCCACCATTCCCCCCTGAAATTTTAGAGTATCTTTCAAGTGAAAATAATAGAAAGACAAAGTCCCTGGTGAACTTCCTGAAGATTCACTGAATTTTGATCTTTATGTGATGATACACGGTTTTGCTGGAATACATGTTATTTTCTGGTGATGGGGAAAGAAAAGGACATGGGAACAAACATGGTGGTGTGCCTGTTTGATACCCAGATGTAAAGCAAGGGAACAAAGAGACAGATAAACACCCCCTGTGAAAGATCAAACCAGAAAGAATTACATCTTAAAGCTAACCCTCTGGAGATGCATGTGCACATCTCCTATTTACGTCTCATTTATTTCATTCTCACTCCTTGATGTGTTTCATGGAGGACAGGATTTCTTAACTAAAGAAAATTTCAGCTATGGCTGAAGATCAGGATCATTTTTAAATTGACAGGCTAAAAACCTGTGGAGAATCCGGGAAAAAAGATGAGTTGTGCTGGCAGCTATCTGAACTAAAGGGTTTTTAATTATTACTGTTATTATTGACAAAGGGCTAATCCAACATGAAAAAATATTAGGAGTTTTAGTTTCTAATATTTTTACAAAACTTTGTAGTAGTAATATCAGAATCATTTGGTTTTGAATAGATACAGCAACAACAAATTTTTTCACCAGAGGCATTTAGAAATATTTCCTTGGGTTTTATTTGTTAGCCTGGTGTTTGTTTTCAAATGGTAGTGGGAGAAGAAAGGAAGGGGCTTTTTTTGTCATTGCAGGTCTGAAAGCACATACACACATGTAAACTAGATAGAATTTTGAACCTTGACAATATCACAGTTTTTGCTGAAAGCTCGACTTTGTAAAACTACTGTATTTCTAACAAGTTGTAGCTTGGGTTACTTGCCCAGGAAAGCTGAAAGTATGTCTGAAGCAACTATATAGGATTCAATTTTAAAATGAATACAAACTCCTGCAAATTACTCCATTTCCTGTCTTTAACTGGAGAAATTCAATCTCCATCTTGAAATCCAGCTTTGTTCTGTTAAGCATTTCCTCTTTCATTTGTATAGTGAATAATCTCAGCATGGGCTAAAGGATAATAAACAATGCTTATCATTTTGTAAGTATGAAAATAGGTTATATCCTCTGCGTTTTCATAGAAGGATCATTTTCACTTAGGCAGAGTGTCATTATCTGTGCCGTGCAGTGCAGAAGGAGACTGATTCCCAGAAGCAGTGTCACAAGAGCACACCTACACACACACTTCCTCCTGTTTTAGAGATATTTACTTGGTTTTTGGTCAGTCTGTTAAAGTCTAGACACTTGGCAGGTAATATAATAGGCGCTTCTGTGTAGGACATTCATAGCACCATAACATTTCAACTTGAGCTGGCCTGTCTGAAGAATTATGCTGCAGCAGGAGGAATTTACAGCTGCACTGGAAATAATGCCACAGCAGTCAGTAACCCTCTAATCTTTGAGTGTGGTGACAGAATAACCAAATTGGGATCTCTGGTGCTCTGGAGCTGATGTATCAGCCATTATCTGACACGAGTGCCAATGGATGGGAGCCCTTTCCACAGCCACTCCCAGTCAACCCAGATATATTCTGTTATATGGGTTGGGAAAAAAAGTGTTTCTAATGTCATGAGTGCCTCTCACTCAGAGGTGCTTTTTATTCATTAGCATTGAAAAAAAACAGTGGCATGGAAATGGAGGATAAAGATACTTCAGCTGCTCCAGGTGAGACAGACTGGCTGTGTTTATGGTAGTAAATTCAAGTATGCCTGGGCTCTGAAACATGATGATATTACAAAATGACTGGACTGTTTCCTGGCATGGATGGGTTTCAATTTACAGTCTCCCAACTGGTTTGGAAAGTGATAGAGTTTACAGCATAAAAACAGACAGTTCCATGCCAGTTGGCCTCGGAGCCCAGGAAAATTTAATTTACCAGTACGGACATACCCTTTGGGTCCATGAGCTGTCTGGGACTGAAATCAAGTTACTAAGTCTTTCTACTCAGAACTGTGCTTAAGTCCACCTGGTGCCACACTATGCTGGGGGAAAACAATCCAGGATTTTACTCTTGTAGCCTTCTGCTTCAATCTGTTTTATAACATACACAACAAAACTTCTTATCCATAGTGAAACCGATGCACCTTCGTGATGACAAGTAAAAGCTTCAGTGTACTGTTTGTCACTAAGAGAAACTTGAATGCCTCTTCTCCTTCCCTCCTGTGCAGTAGCCCAGAATGGAGTGTGCAGTTATGTCTGCCTCCAGGCAAGCTCTGCATTTAGTCCATGGGAACTTGCCTCTCTTTCTCAGGTCTGGCTCTGCCAATAACTAGAAAGAGTTAACTGAGGATGTCTGCTCTTATTTTGCCCCCTCCAAACAAAGTCTTTGGGCAAATGCTCCTATAAATAATTATGTCCACCCTTAGAGTGAGTAGGATGAAGTAAGGAATTGCAAAATGTCTCTTATTAATTATAAACCGCAATTAATTGATATTATACTCAGAAGCTTCATATAGGACATTGCAAGCAGACGGCAGTGACCTGTGTGTCCCAGCCGGTTAATGGCTGTCTTTTAGCCGGGGCTGCACCAGTTGCACTGGGGATGTTTGCACTGGAAGTCACAATCCTGTCTGTAAGCACATTTGCTTTTCTCTCCCATCTGCCGTGGGAAGGTCTGGTCAGAGAATTCACATTACGCTGGCTCGCTGAAGCTTTCCCTGACAGGCACATCATGCCGGCTGGATTTGATTTTTACAGACAGGCACCCCACCTTTGGCAATAGCTTTTGCTTCTGTGAATTCAGTTGAAACTGAGCTTGTTTCTTCTAATGGAAGAGAACTAGGGAGGTGTGCTGAATAAATATAGAGCCACTCATTACAGCAGTACTGACCTTGCTTGACTAGAGTGTACTAACAGTGCGACAGGCTGCTTCCAACTTTTTCTGATCATTGGAGAAGAGCAGAGGCACCCAGGAGAAACGTCTCGTTTCCCTCAAGCAGGTTTCCAAGCCTAAGACTTAAGGTAAAAGGTAAATTCTGCAAGGAAAAGTTATCATGAAACATCCATTTTCTTTTCTTTTTAAAGGATTGTAGCTAAAGCAACTATCAGATCTTTTGCACTACAGATCTCATCTGTATCCCCTTCAATTCAGCAGAGAGCATTAAGGCTTGTCAGTCCCCATCCTCCTATACCCGTAGGACTCAGGAGATGCTGCTGCATTGACTTCATGACCATCCTGGGAGCGAGAGACATTTTAGGAGCAGAATAATGACAAAATGAATGTGAAACAGATGATGAAGGACTGCATTGTGATAACTATAAATCTTCCATTAGACATCATCCTTGTTAAAAGTTGATGGGAAGACCGACAGCTATCAGCAGTACCATGAATATGCTGTTTTGAGGTGCCAGAGTTTTGATTTTTTAATTTTTTTTTTTTTTAATGTCAGCTCCATGATTTTCATAAAACCTGACTCCTCATATTAAACTCTTAGGGATGGTAATACTGCTTTCCTGTCAGGAAAGAAAAGTCGTGCTTATCTGCCAAGGCAGCCAAGGCTGCTGCTGCTGGCACTGCTCAGTGTGAGTAACATTTACCCCTGCAAACAGAACCTTGTGCTAACCTTCTTCACAGGAGAGAATTTCACACTGCACAAGATTTTACATCTTATGCACACCTTGCCAGCTAATCTCTATGCAATGCAGGGTTTTCTCCCTCTCCCTCTGCAGTTAATGGGTATTGCTAAATGATGCTGGCCAGAGACTTCTGCTAAATGTCCTGCTTATTGAGAAAAGAAATGCTTCTTTATGATTTATCATCATTCCCACTTATACCCCTGTATAGAAGATAATAAATAGCACAAAGGAGAAACTGAATGATACAATCAGGCACTGGCACTAGAGTGGGAACAAATTAGGTACTGGCTTCATCATGACGGTTAATTTGCACCCTCTGAGAGAGTGGTGTAAGTTAACTCATGTCTGCTGAAGAGTGTCTTGGGATTCTCATGTACATGCAGCTACCAGGGAACTTCTGATGCTTTGTAAGTTATTACCCTGCCGTGAGTGGTATGTGTGTTGGAGTCCTTCCTAACCACATTAAGGCAGAATAACTTCCCAAATGGAACTTACAAAGTGTGTTGGAGGCAAAGGTGCTGATATAAAAGTGTGGGAGATTGCTGCTCAAGTTTTCCATTAAAGTGCAAGTTTGATGAAGCTGGGGTGTGTATTGCTTTTGGGCATCTGTCAGAGAGGGAAGTGAAAGCCTTATGGAGCACTGGAGCATGTTATTGGCAGTGTTGTAGGCAATACGACAGGGGAAAGGATTGCGCAAGCTGCTTTTACACTCCTTTAACGTGTTCATCTGGATGGGCTGCATTTTCCTTCACTCAGGGAATAGGGAAAGCTAAGAGATGGGAGGAAAAGTAAAACTACAGGGAGGGAAAGCTGGGGAGAAGGGAAGGGAAGGCAAGGGAAGGGAAGGTAAGGGAAGGCAAGGCAAGGCAAGGCAAGGCAAGGCAAGGCAAGGGAGAGTACAACTTCTAAAAAGAAAGTAATTCAGAGTTTTTGTGGTTTTTTTTTTCTTTCTTACAAGGCTTTCCATTAAAAGGAGATAATCCTATCAATACAGAAATTTACTATAAGTCAGAGTATCTGATTTTGATCTTTCCATTCTCTGTTTTTTCAGCTGTTATATTCCTTATATTGCAAGGGGATAAGTCTCTACTTGAAGTCAACCTGGCAGCATTTAGTGTAACATGACAGATGATCAGAAATACTGTAATCACCAGTCCAATGTCAAAAGACTTCAGTGAGGACAGTCTGAATGAGATGAAAAGCAAACTTACTTTGGAAATGTTGATCAACCTAAAAAATTTTAATAAATATGCATCTGAAGTAGTTCTTTTGTGTCCTTAAACCAAAATAGCACTACTTTGTAGAAAATAAATGCAAGCTCAGGAAGTTCTGTCAAACTGACAATGATTTATCTGACTGATGCTCATTTATGTTCCCTTTATCAGAAAATGCAATCCATACACTTCTAGAGTGTCACTACTTTTCCTTCCATTTCACACTGAGATTTTCTACGCTCAGTAAATAAGTCAAACAAGGATCATTAAAACTAAAAAATTACCTACACTCAAAAGGTGTAAAACTGTGAATTTACTAGATATTGTCATGTCTTAAGTGCTGTCAAGGATGTTAAAATATTTGGATAAAAAAGAATCAGGGGTAGTTAATTGTTGGAAACAATGCTATTAATATTTTAATAGTCTTTAATCTTAATATAGTTCTGGTTACACAATGATGGTTATCACACTGTAAAGGACAGTTTTTCTCCCTGATATGCTCTCATTCAGCTGTAACATAAAATTGAGGTGCTGATCAAAAGTGGTCATGTTGATAGTAGGATAATTAAGAAGTTCTATGTGTGTTCAAATTGTCTTGGACCATCAGTTAAACGACATTAATTACTCTGCTTCTGAAAGTCTATCTGTAATTATGGATTTTTTTTTCATATCTTTTACTAAAGTATAGATGATGCTTCCGCTGAACTTTGAGCAATCATTTCCTGCAAATAACTGATAGTTACACAGAGAGATTAAATGGTTGGTGTTAACTTGAGGGTGGAAATATTAAGAGAGTGTGTGATTTTGTTATAGACTTTGAGTGTGATTTTCAGAAAGCAACACATGGAGTGAGTTTTGAGATATAGTTTTATATTTTTAAATAAGACTTTTTCTTTGCACAGCAAAAGGATGGGGACATGGGACAGAAGGCGTAGCAGGCAAATTGCTATGAGATACAAGGAAAAAGTTCTTCACTGTGAGAATGACCAAATGCTGGAGTAAAATCCTGGAGACTTCAAGGAATTTCCATCCTTGAAGACATAAAAAATCATGCAGACAGGGCTGTGGACATCTCATGTGTGAGAAATGAAGGGTTGCTGTTTGAGCACGGTACTAAGCTGGATGTCCCCTAGATGTCCCACCCAACTGAAATTGTTCTGCAGTTCTGTGATTCTGAACTTTCACGTTGTCCCTTTCCACAGCCAGCATAGAGGCACCCAGGATTTCAAACCAGAATGGTATCCCTCTCGTGGGCAGCCAGGTTCAAAGTGCAGCTAATTCACACTGAAAGGACCAAGCTCTTCTCTGCAACATCATCCCACTGCTCACTTTTGACTAAAGAACTTTCCTTAAAAAACTGGCTCAGATGCTAAACTAAAACTCCCAGAAAAACAGAAATTTTTTTGATGCAGAACATGGTTTCTGAATGCCCTTTCTGATTCACTGTAGTCTTCAAAAACATTGTAAAAGGAGAGTATGTGTTTAATGTAACTTTTTCATCATGGAAATGGCAATCTTCCAGTCCTCTAAATACTTAGTTTGGATCTGTCCTTGACTCTCACTTCTTTCTCATAGACAAAAACGGACTGTAACATTTATCTTTCCTAGATGCATGTAGTGAATCTTCATTTATTTATTTTTATGTTATTTTAGACCCTTAAATGCAAGCTGGTGTGCTAGAGTATAACAACAAAGTGATGATAAAAGGCAGATAATTTTTAAGATTATGAGAAAGAATGACTGTGTTCAGAATATCTACGAAAAATATACTATTTAAGGTTATTTTTTCCATGTACTTAATCTTTTTCCTCCTCTTCCTCCTTGAAAGTATCTCCCCCCGCTCTTTCTGTTCCTGTTGTGTATGAGTACTACCTTGCTGTCTACCTTTGTTAGATCTTCGTAAAAAAAAAGGCAATCAATATTTTAAGAGACCTCCTTTTAAAATAAAGGCTAAATCAAGAAAAAAATAACAATATAAATAAATTATGAATTCTGATCTTGTTCTGGAAAAGCTAGTGCCATGTAAATTTAAAGTCAGCCTTGTAGCATTTTCAAGTTGCATTTGAGAAGTTACAGGGTGTACACCTGACTGCTTCATTCATCTGTTCTGTGGAGGGAGGTTTTTTTCTTTCAAAAAAGTTGTTAACGTTCCTCTTTTTTCAAACTCATTATTGATTATTGCTAATAGCAGTTTCCATCTGTACTTTGGGTTCAATACAAGTTTGATGCAATAGGTAAAAGGATGATATAAATTAAAGAATTACTTTTTATCCAGCACCTTAGGAACCATTGCTAAGAGCAAAACTATTCATTTGCCATATATAAGTGTGTATAAGTAACTTTGGGCAAATATATGTTAAAATGGTGACTCTTTTAAATAAACTGAAGAAAAAAAGGATTGTAGTTCAATGTTTACTTTTTTTTAAAAAGCCAAATCATCATGATACTTGGTTGCTAAACAATAAAATTTTCAAAAGGGTTTCATCCACAGCAACCTTATGTTAATAAATTCCTTATAAATATTAATTCACAAAAGTTAAAGAAAAAAAGCACAGATGTTTTCACCTTTTGGGAATAGTATTTAATGATCTTCGAGTAAATTCATTTGGTCAAAAAATAATCTTGCACTTATTCCATATTTTGAGAGCAAACATGAAGAAGATGTTCAAATATTATTTAATACATGAAAAATATTCTCTTAATTTAATTTTTATTTTAATTTAATTTTAATTAAATCTCAGCTGTAATAAGGAAAGGGCAAGAATGTTCTAACTGTACAGGAATACTATAAAGTGCACTATTCCTCTAATTCATCCTTACACTGAAGTAGCAGGCTTGGTTCCCAGGCTGAATACAAAGTTGATGGTTTTATATTAAACATGACTGTGGTGTAATTGGAATTACACATGCATATGTTTGGCCCAATGACTTTATTAACTTTCATCCATAGGCAGTTATTGAAAAGAATATTGCCAGCCCTGCTTGCTTAAAATGAAGTGTGTTTCCTGTTTTGGATCCTTCTTGGATGAGAGGAAACGGAAAAAAAAAAGGAATAATTTGGTCTGTGCCCAGGTTCTGAACACTGTGTTATTCAATTTCAATTAAAAGTAATAGGAAAAAAGGATATTTTTTTGTTGTTGCTTAGCAAAATATGAAATAAGCTCTGGGCTTGGTTTCTGCATCTTCTCTTTCAGATGTGTATTTTTTTGTATTTCCAAATATGAATCCAGACTTGCTGTCACATTGAACCTTGCTGTCATTTGGAATAGTATCCTTTTATCCCATTTCACCAGCTTTTTATCATCATGACTATGATAAAGAGTTACACTTGGTATTTGAATGATGATGAAAGAAAACTAAGCCTGGTCCCATCTTGTGTAACTTCAGGGCTTTGTGACAGAGATGCCCATTCTCAGTGGTCAGCCACCGTGGTAGTTACATCTCTCTTTCTCTCCATGATGAAAAGTAGGCACATGTCTAGGTGCAATTCATGTGAACCATCACAGATATCTATGTTAAAATGATATGGACCTCTTTCCTAAAATGTCTGCTCCTTCTATTACTGCTGGAGAGAATGTAGGAGTGCAGATGAGATGCATATGTTGGTCCCCTGAACATCTACATTTGGTTAGATAAACCCCAAGGTGCTTTCCTGATTCTACAGTTATTGTAGCACATTCACGCCCTAATTGAGGTCAGGGCTCCATTTTGTGGGTGCAGTCCCTAAGAATAATGGGATTCTATTTGTGTCGAGAAAAACCGGCATCCTAATAGACAAGATAAACAAAATAAAATGGAGATTAAGTGACCTGCCCCAGATTAGTGGCAGAACCCTGGAGAAAGCTAATGTCTTGGTTCAGTACCCAAACTATAGAAATACATCACCATTTGGGGCACAAATCACTGAATATGGCTTCACTGAAATCACTGAAATGGCTTGCACTACACTGACTCAGTGTTGCTGCATTATGTCTTTGTTATTAATAACTCTCCTGATGAATGAGATTTTATTGATGCTGAGTGATACCAATCCTCACTAGGATTCTTCCTTCCAAGCATTTTGCATGCATAGCGGGACACAACCCATGTGGATCAGGTTTTGTCTACACCATCAGCCTGAGAAATATTTTGTTCTGTTGCATGTTCAGCAAGAAGTGACTTCTGACCAAAAAATTTGTGGGAGCTGGGGCAATGAGAAATAATGGACTGAACAAATGAACTGGCACGTCCAGCCACGTAGTGATCTGAAAATAAAAAGGTCTGGAAGAGAATGAGCACTGGGAGAAGATGGACTTCCCCCAAGGTGGAAGAGAAAGTATGCCGAATTTAGAAACCACGGACATTGCAGATTGGAGAGAGAAGGGCTGATATATGGAATAGCTGCCTTTGATTGATGGTTTAATAGGCAAGCATAACTGCTGATTATATCGGCAGAGTGGATATATGGTAAAGCATTAAGAATAGCCAAATTCTGGTGATTTACTAGTCACAACTACCTGCAATAAATATAAGAAAAAAAACCTGCATAGAAGATGCAAAGGGTGTAAAACCATCACTCTAGGAAATTTCACAGCACTTTTCCACTCACTTTTCAAAAAAAAAAAATTACGTCTAGAATGATAATTACAGAGTTGCATTCAGAATCTTCCAGAATTATTGATAAATGATGATGGAATAAACCAGAAGGAAAAAAAAAAAAGAAAGAAGAACATAAAAATCCACTGTCAGTTACTTGATAATTACAAATCTACAAAAATGACGAGAGGGGAGTGGAAGAAAAAATCCCAGACTTGTATCTTTATTAGGAGCTCAAAATGTCACATATAAGCAAGGAATACTACATAAAATATTAAGTGACTCTAATGCTGACTGGGAAAATTTATAGAGTTGGAGCTGTCTGTCTTAAATCATGCCCTCTAGTTATCTGTGCTTCATCTTGCCTAACTTGCATTCTCTGAGGACTGTGCAAGTTTTTAATTCTGTGTATTTATAAAAAATTTACAAAGGATTAATTTAAGCACTACATTAAGATAATAGTAATAATAATGATAATAATCTGAGATGCACATAGAGGGAGGGAGAGAGATGTTGCAGGAAGGAAGGTTTACCAAACAGTAGTTACAAAGATGTAGGTTTACTTTTCTCTTGTTTGTTTGCTTGGTTTTTAATGAAAACTGATGTTTTCACATCTAGAAAAGTAATTATTTGGCAGTTTGGCAGTTTGTTGCTCTGTTATGAAGAACTGCTGCTGTATATCATTATGGTTGAAACTAGCCTTTCATCACAGCTTTAATAATGATTCTCTACCTGCCACTGCCAGTAAAATCAACTTCAGTGAAGTATCTTATGAACTTGCACCTGACTAAAGAATCTTTTTGTGTTTGGTTTTGAGTTTTCTTGTTGTTTCTAATTTTTTTGTTGTGTTTTTCTCTGTTTGTTTGTTTGCTTGTTTGTTTTGTTTTGTTGGGGGTTTTTTGTTGGTGTTGTTGGTGGGGTTTTTTTTTGTTTTGTTTTTGGTTTTTTTTTGACAAAACTGATGCAAAATAAGTAACATGTCCAGGATATGGGAGTGCAGTGGAGTAAATTCACTTTTTTTGTGTATATTCTGAACCTTCATCTCATACAGTGTCCAGAAACCTTGAAAATTCCACGTAAACCCAAGATTTGGTGATATTTGGCATGTCTCGGATTAATTAATTAGAGCCCTAAGTGGCTGCCTGTGGGTTTACTGTTATCCCAGACAGTGTAAACCCACAGCTGGGATGCTAATCTCCAACACTTCAGCTCAATAAGCACCATGGACAGAGAAAGGCCGAGCAGGGGAAATCACACAATTGATTAGACATTTCATGAGGAAGTAGTAAGGGGAATACAGAGTTTTACATGTGAAAGAAAATTACCTCTAGAGCTGGGGCATGAGCAGGAAGAACAAAGACACTCCTCTTTGCTTATAGCAATTTTTTTTCTGAGAAAAGAAACCCAAATCCCCAAACTCTTACATGCCCTTTCCTGCAAGGGCATGTTACAAGGAACAGCAGGACAGGAGTCAAATGGAAGACATGAATGTGTTTACAATAATGGGAACTTTTAACTTCAGTGAATTCTGTGTAAGGTTCTTAAAGCAAGCAGCAAATACTTTTAACTAGAGATCTTTGAGGGAAAGAAATTGTTAAACTGGGAATCACTGGTTCAGGTGTCTAACTCACTGAAATAAAAATTCTGTCCATATAGGACTGATTTGCAAAGTTACCTTTTCCCATATATTTGGAGTAGGAAAACTGAGACTTAGAGGTAGAAGACATGCAGGGAACATGTGAAACAGCTCTCTGTAGACTTCTCTGGAATATGCGTTCCCCTTACAATCCTCCACACGATATCTCCAGGCTATAACTCTGAGTGAGTGTTCAGAATAGTCAGTTTAGTCTCTATCACAGACACAGTGAAAACATTTTAAAAGCTATCTTAATTTTCTTTATTAACAAAGATATTCTGGTCTTTCAGGGTTTTGGATTCTTGTTTTGGGATGAAAGTGAATGTGAAAGCATTGGACTTGAAAATTTGGATCTTTGACCAGCTCATTTTTCTTATTGCTCTTTTATTTTCATTCTTACCTAACTGTGTTATAGAAAGATGAAGTTCCTTAATAGTTACATTGTACACATTGAACCATTGTACAGTCAGACAAGGAGACAGCCTCTTCATGAAATTTCTTCAAGCTCAGTGTTACAAAGTTAGAAAAAAAGGAAATATTATTGTTACCTGGATTACTGCTAACAAAATTAGACTAAAGAAGTTAACTTAAAGAAAGCAATCCAAAAGCACAACTGTGGAAGAAGCAGGAACTATTTGTCACAAATTATCCTCGGTTCTCTGTCTTCAAATACTTCCTTTTTATTTTCTGAAACCTAAGGTAACATCTGTGGCACATGGCCAAGCCTGAGAAGATCCCTCCATTACCAGTGGAACCTGACTGTGCTGTGTGCTCCATCACCCATCAGCTCCAAGAGCCCTCTGCCATAAATCACACAGGGATGGGAAGAAACCTTTCCTATGCACCCTATAACGCACAGAGTTACCTGTCTGGAGTATTTCTCTGTCTTCCTTAAATACAAAATGGTGTTACTGAATAACAGGGATTCATGGAAGAGAGGGAGGGAAAAGAAAAAGAAATAGAAGAGACAAGGCACCACCCCATTTTGTAAACTGAAAGGACTTCAGCTAATGCTCCATAAAAACTGGCTTAATATACAGTTATTACAAAGCTTCAGTTTTTTGACAGATTAAGTGCTATTAAATCACTTTGCTCTGAAGGCACTAAAAGGTCACAAGATGAATTAGTTCAGGCCGTCTTAGCCTACTCCTCAAACGTTGCTCCACTCAGATGAGAGAGGAGTGAAAAAAAAAGAAAACTGAACTGCAAATTATGACCCTCTAAATGTCTACAGGATGCGAAGCTGTGAAGAATGACAGTGCCTTGTCAAAAGCAGGCAGATGGGCTTTTATCAGCTTGCAGGGCAATTTTCTTCCCTTTTTTCTTTCTTTTTTTCTTTTTCTTTTTTTTTTTTTTTTTTTTTTTTTTTTTTTTTGACAATTATAGTTTCATTCTNTTTTTTTTTTTTTTGGTAGACTATGATCCATAATGTTGCATTCTGCCCTTTAGGAAGAATTTTCCAGTTGAAAAGATCAGCAGGCATAACCTAGCTTACTGCTTAGGACATGTACTCAGGTTGGATGCAATAATTTTTTTAACAGTACAGTGCGAGCATATTTCCTTTTTTTTTTTTTTTTTGAGTGGTTGTTTTAATAGGAGAAACTTCGCTTCCAAGGGGGATTTCACACGTGTTTTTGGTAAGGCTGGCATCTCATGCCCAGTGATGTTTTATTTTTCTGTTTTTCTCAGGGCATTTATGCACTGAAATCTGGCAAAGACTGCAGTTGTGTGTTGTTACCAGTACTGTCTTCTCTATACAGATTGATCACTCTGCCCTCAGTGAAGTTATTCCAGTTTTGCAAGGTCAGTGTAAATGGGATCAAAACCGAATCCTTGATGAAGCTTTCAATAAGCAACTGATACATTTTTGGCTTCAGCCTCAGCAGGAATGGCCCCTGCCTTTGGGAATTGTATACTGACTCTGTTAGGGGTTTAATTTCACCCCAGAAAGCAGAAAAAATCGGTACTCAAGAAGACTTTGTCCTTAGTTCACCCCACTGGGGCCTAAAAGTTGTCGATGGCACATTGTATTTCTGTACCCAGCGTTTGAGAACAGCAGGGGATCTTTACATTCAATAGGCCATGAGCTGCATTACTTCAGCACAATTGATGAAGAAAGGATGGATCAGTGACCTTCGCTTTTTGGATTTCTTTACATTTTTATGGATGAATGTCATGACTGTCACATCTTTTCAAGGCTGTTTTTTCCATTATCATTCCTCAGGTTTTTTTTCCTTTCTTTCCATTTTGTGGATCTAAGCCTTACTTCCTACTCACTAATGACTTGCTCTCAGCAGCTTGGAGGGCATTGATGCTCTTTGTGCTAACCACCTCATTTTACAGCTCAGAACAATCTTGACTCAGCAAAGTACCTAAATATGTCCCCAACTTTACATATACAAAGAGTGAGAATAAAGTCAGTGGAAGTCATTTTGGCATGTGCTGAAGTACTCTGCTGTATTGGGTTTCCTGTGTATTAAAAACCTGTTGGTATGACAGCACCTCTCCCTCAAAGCCCTTATTGATTGTCTGAATCAATCTTTATCACAGATAGAGGAGTAATCATGTAAACAAAGAAACACTGTGTTCTTGTACCGAAAAATGAAAAACACTGTTTAAATGAAGCAGTTCCCTCTTCAAAAAACAATCCAAGTGCTCAAGTAAGTGAGTGTACAACAACATAAGGTGAGAACATTTGCAACAGCAGTGCAGTAGTAAGGTGAGATGAAGGACAATCCAAGGCACAACTGAAAACACTGACACATGGAGACTTAGCTTCCAAATCCAGCTGTCTTACTAAAGCTACTTTCTGATCCCAGTTTCCAGTAACAGGAATCCACATTGAGAGACATTTTTTCCCTTATGGAAACAACTCCAACATTAAACATGTATTTTCTAAGAGTAGAGCTTTGCTTATGCAGAAAAAAAATATGCAGAAGAGTTATAAAAATTATGCTGAACGAGGAATAATTTCCATGAAAGCTTTTAATTTCAGTTACTTATTAAAAGGAGAATTCAGGAACAGTAACAACTTGGGGAATAGATTATTTCCAACTGGATTATAACTTCTGGTGATGATACTCACAATTTATTTATTTTCTCACAAAAAGACTAACAGTATTGAGCTCTGTTTCTTTGAAAATCATTCCTTACACATTGAGGCCTGCGCCCCAGCAGACAAGTAAGGATTGACTCCACTCTAACTGAACCAGACTATCCTAATCACAAACTAGACATGTAAAAGTAAAGTCTGACCTTCTCTGGACGGTCATCACCATAGACAAGAAAATGAAATTATAGTTTAACACCACTTCAAAAAGGACAGATACTTCTTCCTAATCATGAGACTCAGCTTTTCAGTCTTCTTCCCTAAAGACTTTTCTTTTCCCATTAATTTCAATGGTCTTTAGTTCTTGCCCTGACTAATAATATAGAATTTGTTACATACTTTAGAAAATTAATTGATTGCAAGTCAAAGTACTGTCAAGAAAATGCATACAATAAGTTTTGTTCCTAAGAAAAAAGAAAAAAGAAAAAAGAAAAAAGAAAAAAGAAAAAAGAAAAAAGAAAAAAGAAAAAAGAAAAAAGAAAAAGGAAAAAAGAAAAAAGAAAAAAGAAAAAAGAAAAAAGAAAAAAGAAAAAAGAAAAAAGAAAAAAGAAAAAAGAAAAAAGAAACAGAAAGAAAGAAGGAAAGAAAGAAAGAAGGAAAGAGAGAAAGCAAGAAGGAAAGAAAGCAAGCAAGAAAGCAAGCAAGAAAGCAAGAAAGAAAGCAAGAAAGAAAGCAAGAAAGAAAGAAAGAAAAGAAAGGCCTTTTTCCAGTAGAAATAAAGGTTTTTGGGGTGAGGTTGACCACTTTTTTCAAGATAACTCTTGGTCCTCCTGTAGAAATTAGGGATTTCACACTGTAAAATTTCAAATTTTAATTAAAAATCATGGGTTGGGTCCCAGATGTCACCTAAGAAAAGGTGTTTATACTTGAAGCATGAAGAATATCAGTGTATAAACCACAAAACTGATGTATTTTGAATCACAGTCCTGATTCAGAAACAGGGTCAGCCATAGTACCTGTCTTTGAATGAAACCTATCAAGACCTTGTAAAGTTTTGATGAGACTTATATAAAAAAGTCTGGGGTTGAACAAGCTAAATGATAAAAAATTGGTCAGTAGCAGTTCAGTAGGACTGAAGCAGCTTGGCTGGGCTGATAGAACCTGACTGCCAATGTAGTTAATTTGCACAGCTGGTGTGCTAGTGTGGTCATATTGTCCCTTGCTCCCATTCTGGGACGTCAGAGATTTGTGTATGGGTTGGTCTGGGTTACACAGACTTTTCCTGAGGTGAAGATGCTCTCATGGATGCATTGAAAACACTGTTAATGTCAATATTAGTTGTTTCTCTGCTCATCTCTTCAGCTGATGAAAGGCGAGATAGGGGAGAGAAATGGAAATTGCTGAAAACTTAGGGAATGCCAGGAGGAAAATAAAATGCTATAGTGAGACAAAGAAAAGGGTAAGAAACAGAGGAAAGTGAGGCAGGGAAAGGAAAGGACATTTCTTGTGGCAGTAAAGAGGTTAATAAATGCCTGGAATCAAAGAGGACTCTGACAATATTCCAGACTTGACCTTTGTGCACTGCTATCAGCTGATCTTTTCTTAGAGTTGGGAGTGATATTACTGTCTCCAGTTTGTAATCCCATCCACAGACTTCTATAAAGTAGTTTGACTCCTCTGTCCAGAAAGTTTGATAGCTATGGCCTGTGAGAATCAAGAAGAACAAGCTGGGGTAGCCAGTGGTTGTCATTTACACCAGGCTGTCATTGCACAAGGTGAGCAAAGTGCAAAAGAGAATAGATGAAACTCAAACTTCTGAAGCTAAAAGCAAAACCAAGCCCCCCTAAAAAGTTTGTGTGGCATTTTTTCCATGACATTTTCATTATTGAAGATGACAACAGGACCTAAAATCCATACCAAAACACAAATTCCTCTCTAGTTTATGAAAAACAATTCAAGTAGAGGACATACTATACAAATATGAAATTGACATTATTTAACATACTAAGATTTTCATGTGATCTTATTATTGTAGAGTCAACAAACAATGTGAAAACATAATATATTTAATTTGAAGTGGAAATATTACTCTGCTATTATCCATTTTAAAGTCTGCATGTATTCTATTTTATTTTTTGTTCTTATAAACACTGCTGCAGAAATTTTGAATTTTGACAAATATTCAGTTGCTGTTTTAATTCACCTCAGGGGGAAAGGAAAATATTTTAGCAAGTAAAATTAAGCTTATTTAAACATTTTTGCTCTTTAAATGAATTCCACTTCTAAGAATGGGTGAAAGTTCACTGACTGCAAGAGAGATGGATTTTCTCATTAACACTGTGAATATTTGATGTGGTATTTTTGAACACAGACCTCTGAGCTAGGTAAATGTTAGTCAATAAAGAAGCTTTCTGAAAGATTACATGCAGGCTTGTATGCAAACTATCCATTGCCTTTAAAGAAAAAGGTCTATATGATATTCTAGCAGTGATTAAAATGCTGCGAAGTAACACAGACAAGGCTGTGACAACCACAGCAAATCACAGAACTAGGGACAGGCAAAGCAGTAGGGAAAAAGAAAAAAAGTGGTTTCTTATAGATTGAAGTGGCTAATTTCTTCAGGTGAGAGCTATAGAGAAAGATGGTGACAAAACCGCTTAGATTTACAGCATCATTTAATACACATTGAACATGGGATTGCAGTGGTATGGTCTTAACAAGGATGCACCGGCATAATCTGCCCTCAAGGATGAATTTTACTACCACAGTGAGTTAGACACAACAGCTCACCCAGAAATGACTCTTTAGTGTATCACAGGGGGCTTACATGTGTATATACAAAAAAAAGCCTTAGCCTCTAGCCAGTGGAGAACAGAGAGACTGGTCCGAGATGCGTTTCTGAGCACCTAAACTGATGGCAGCTTTGAGTGATCTCTAGTGAGGACTCTGCCTCTCTCCATTGATAGGGGCGTGGGCTCAGAAATCCTGCTGGATTTAGCCTTTGTCAATAGCATCTGGATCTGATAGCAACAGGAAGACATCAGTATCTTCATCTGCAAAAGACACTTAACACCCAGTGAAGAACATCACTATCTCAGACTGGAGCAGTTTAAGGCCAATCTGTTTTCTCTGACGTGTCCATGAAGAGAATGTGGACAAGGAAAAGAAAAAGCCTACACTGAGAAGACATTTCTTGAGGATTTCGTATTTAGTTCAACAATCTTGTTTCTTTATGTTTCTAGACTTATCTTTTTCTTCCCTTTCTCTCATATCCCTGTCTCTAAAGGTTTATATCCTAATTGCTGTACTTTTTTTTTCAGATTTCCCATCCTTCCCTCCCTTTTGTTTCTCTCATATTTTTTATCAATGCACTTCATTCTGTTCTCCACTACATAAGAAAAAGAAGAAAAAAATAACCAATAAGATTCTTTTTTAATGCTAATGTCATTTGCTATGCAAATATCATTCCTAATTAGATGGCAAGTTCTCTGAGGACTCAAGAATTTGAAGAGTACATGATTTAGCTCCAGTCGTGATTCAGCCCTCCAGGCATGACTGTAAACTGAAATTCCTGGGTGCTAATCCTATCACCCAGGAATGATATTTCTGCTACCAAAAAGGAATTGCATACATACAAAAAGAGGGAAGGGTGGCAAAATCTCTTTATAGTCAGCCTCTCAAGCTACTTCTTAAGAGATATATAAAATCAGGCAAATAGATTGCTTAGCACTGTTATAAAAAAAAAAGTACTTGTGAAGAAATAAATATATTTTTACTTCAGTGGAGTGTCAAAATAAAGTTTCTTTGTTTCTTTATGATCGAGATAAGCATGAACAAATCTTTGCTTTCTGCACGATCCTAGGGACTACTGAAGTCAATGGGAACTGAGACAAACCAGTACCTGATGGCTATTACAATTTTTCTTGTTATTTTATCTTGCCCTCCTGGTCTAGTCGTTTGATTCTCTCTATATTTTGCAGCTGTCAGTAGGATGTTAATGTGTTATGACATACTCATCATGTCACAAAGGAAGAAATGATTCATCTTGGAGATCAGACCTGTCACATAATTATACATTGACTATAGAAAATCAAAATAAATTATTCCTTAGAATATACATACATATTATACATTGACTACACATGAGCACCTGTGGGCATGTGTGTGTGCTGGGAACAATAAAATAAAATTAAATTAGAATTGCAAGGAACTGGTGGTTGACATATTTCAAAGGTGAACTATTTGAAATCTCTCATTTTTTGACAAGGCAAGTCCTACATCTCCCCTCTTCCCTTCGTGTCAGGTTTGCCTGTGTCTAAAATTTCTGGGTCTACCATAGCTCACATGTACACACACATGCACACACACATACTTCTCCTGAGGAAAGACTTCAACTTTTGTGGCAAAACTGAAGAAAGCATGTCAGGAGGCTGTCGGGAAACGAAAAAAAAGGCAAAAAAAAAAAGCAAGCAGCTTCTTTCCTACAATTGCATTTGGATTCTGTCCAAAATTCGCCCTCACCGCCTTTTACTCTTGACACATTTTCCCCATGGAGTCAAATTTTTTTATTATTATTTTTTAAACAACTGGCAGATTTTAGGTTGTGCACCTCCATTGCTAGTCTGGGATTACGAGACTCAGAGAGCAGTGACTCTATATTCATGTCGATATTAAATAAGCATGGCATTTAAAGACAACTGTGGGCAACTTTTTCTTTTGATGCTATCTTGGGATTTTTTTAAAAGGGTTTTATATAAGACATCAAATAGTAACGAGGAATGTGGCTGTGCTTTTTATAACACAAGAAAGGTTAAGAGCAGAAATCTTTATAGACATTGTAAGAAGTTCCAGGGGAACAGAAAGCTCTGTGGACTCAGAAGATGGATTTCACCTTCAAGACTAGGATTCAAGTTCACCAGAGGAATCTCAAAGTAGCAAGTGTTTTGATCTCAGCTCAGTTCTTCAGGGTTTTGTGTGCATGTGTGTGTGTACGTGTGTGTTGGTTTCTCAGAAAAGACTATGTTTTGCATCTAATCTAAAGAGGTTAGTTCCCTATAGGTTAAAATTCAAATGGCAGGGAAAATACTTAAATCTTCTCTGTAGTCTGAACCCATTCAAAGTTTCTGGAAGAACTCACCTGCTTCCAGACATTTCAGCTTCATGAGTTATCATTAATTGGCTTTGGTGCTGCTTCTCTTTCCTGGGTATTTGGTTGTTCATGCTGCTCCTACCTCTCCTGTGTTGCATGGATACGTATCCATCAAGAATGTATCTTGAGATGGGCTTGAGTTTTGATGTCAGGAAGAGAAAAATGAAAGAAAGCCTTGTGTAGGCATGCAAAGGAAAGTCACAACCCTGGACTTAAGCGGACCTCTGAAGAAGGAAATTACAGTGCAGTGAAAAGTCTCCATTAAAAGAGACAGATAGTTCAGGACTAGTTCACGGAAGCAGAACAGTCTTGAAAGCAGGTTGTGGACCAGGTGAGAGAGGAAGGACAGGCACTGCATGCAGTATCTATATGCAGTATGTAGAAAAAAGAGTCTTTGAAAGAAAGATCAGGTCTGGAGGAGAATATAAAGAGTACCTGAGTCAAACTATGAAACAGGCATGGAGAAGCACAGACTTAAACAAATAAAAAAAAAAAAAAGGAGAGAAAAGAGAATGGTACTTAATGGGTAAAATGCCACTGAGCAGTTCTGCAGCCAGCAGAAGTGAAAGTTAGGGATGGTACAAGGGGAAGGTCATTAATTAGGTGGTTTTCAGTCTAGGAGATTGTTAACTATATACATAAACACATATAAAATTACAAAAATATAAATCCTACATCTCGACCTTCTCAGTCTCTCAGAGAATGCCCCTTTTTTTTTTTTTGAGATTCTAATTTACATATATATTTGCTAGACCTTTCTTTCCGTGTGAAAAAAAAGAATAGGAAAGTCCAGATTAATACAATGGTTTAATATTTCTGGGTCTCCCCCTTTGTTTTCCTCTGATGCTCTTGAACTCAAACAGTTTCTGGTGGTTGGAGCAAAACTATACCAAGGGGGATTTTTCTCCTTTCCTTACTTCTAACTTCCTCTAGACTTTTCAGTGGCTCAGAGGAATGATAAACAACAGAAGAAAAGGAGATGATGGAAACCAGCCGACTGCAGATCAACACTGGCTCAACAAACCAAAACCTGGAAGGGTTTGCCTGATTTAGATGAGCATCTAGAAGCCAATGCACTAGAAATTGATTCTATATGGTGATGCAAACATGTTCAGCTATGTGTAGGGTATGACATGCAGCATGAACAAGCATACCATGTGGACATGAAGGTCTCAATTCAGTTGTCTACATTTAGGCATCTGCTGCCAGGGGATGTGCCTCAGGTTATCCTGTCCAGTGTCCAAAAACCCCTCTATCAGATGCAGATATCCCAAGAATGCTGTGCCATGCATACTAGTGATATTTAAATATTTTGGTTGTTTCAATTTATCACCGACAGATACACATGAGTAGGCTGCCTAGTGAGATCCAACTCTTGGGTTGATGTCTGACACGCCAGTGTCTGGGTGCTGACTAAATTTCAGCTGCCATTGTGGAGATCTAATGAGGTATTTAAATAACAGAATATACATTCTGCCATGGGATAGCAGAATGTATTATCTCTAGATCCTGCTGTCTGCATTGTCTACATCTTCAAGTCTAGGAGGACTTTGAAGAAACAAAGTGCATGTAAAGAGACTCCTGCACTAACAACACCTAAGATTAGCTGCTCTAACCTACAAACTCAATCCCAACACTTTATAGTCTAACCTGTGAGACCCTGGGCTAAATGAATTTCTTTAAGCATAGGCATCTAGTCCTGTTTGAGAAGCCCTGGACTATCTGAAACACTTCCCCAGCTATGTGTGACAAACATAACAAAAGACTTTGCAAAAGACTTTTTGAGAAGGTGGCCAGGTGAGTTCCTGAGGACAGCTCACATGGTGCAAGTCACGTCTAAAAATAAGTGAATCAAGCTTCAAATGTCTGAGCTATAATCAACAAAATGTTGACTATAAGTATATGATAAAAGGGAGAAACCACCATGAAACAAAGATAATTGTTAAGAAATGATGCCTGGTTGTGGTTTTGGAAAATTGCATTAATTCTTATTAGCAATATAATCATTAGTCCCTGATTATGAATACGAGCTGCATTTAATAATGAAAACAGAGCTTTTCAACATGTGCTGTGCCAGAGGAAATATTAAGTTGAAAAGAAAGATGGTCTGGGGCAATCATTCTCACCCTGGGACTTAGAAAATACAGGTTTAATTGCCAGCTCTGCCACAGATTCCTCATACCACTCTTTTATTTTTTGTATTACTGTTGACTCAACCTAGTCATGTTGTTTTTTAAATTCTTTGCCCTTTAGTTTTACAACCGCAGAAATTAGAACAGCAATTATTTTTTTAATTGTTCTGTGTTTATCATATCTATTTTGCTTGCAATGGCCTTTGTGTGGTCTCTTTCTCAAGTCCCAGATGAACAGAGAGCGTTGTTGTGTTTTAATGGCAGCAGTCTCCCTGCCTCTTACACTGTAGGACAGTGCAATTTCTTTTACACTAGAATAAATTCTTCCTATGGAGAATGGGTTGAGGGCAGTCCTGGGGAGAAGGAATTGATTGTGTTGGTGAATGAGAAGTTCAACAGCAATGTGCAATGGCTGCCAGAAAGCCCCAACTGTGTGGCCGATCCCACAGCATGGGCAGCAGATCAAGGAGAGGGATTCTGCCACTCTCTTCTGCTCTGGTTGAGACTCACCTGCAGTGCTGCATCCAGCTTTGAGGACTCCAGCACAGGAAGAACATGTTGGAACAAGTCCCAGAGAAGGCCACAAAAATGCTCAGAGGGCTGGAGAACCTCTGCTAAGGAAACAGGCTGAGAGAGTTTGGTTTCTTCATCTTGGAGAAGAGAAGGCTCTGGGGAGACCTTAGAGCACCTTGCAGTACCTAAAGGGGATGCAGGATCTCTGGGGAGAGACTTTTCACAAGGGCCTGGAGTGATAAGACGAGGAGGAATAGTCTCAAGCTGAAGGTAGGTTTAAATTATGTATTAAGAAGAAATTCTTGGCTGTGAGGGTGCTGTGACACAGGAGTAGATTGCCCAGAGAAGCTGTGGCTGCCCCATCCCTGCAAGTGTTCAAGGCCAGCTTGGAGGGGGCTTGGAGCAACTTGGGATAGTGGGAGGTGTCCCTGTTCACTGCAGGGTACTTGGCCCAGATAACGTTTAGAGGCCCCTCCCTACCCCAACCATTCTCTCGTTCTGTGCTATGTGACAGCAGGGATTTTGTGATTTGGCTGTTTGCTTCCAGTGCAAGATACAAGCAACCTGATACGGCCCCTTTCTACCACACTGAGGGATCTCTCTGAAGTTCTGAGCAGTTTGCAACTGGCATCACACTTTCTGCACATGCACAGAATGGCCTCACTGTGAAATTGCACCTCTCCCAAAAACATCCCCAGGCCTCCCCAGATGCAGCAGGCTTACTTTACAATTTCGAATTTTATATATACAGTCTTGCCATGATCTTTCCATTTGTTCTGAGGGAAAACCCCACCTTACTACAAGAAATAATAACAATAATAATAATAATAATAATAATAATAATAATAATAATAATAATAATAATAATAATAATAATAATAATGAGCGTACTTGGGACAGTATGCATGTGTCCCAGCAGTTTTCTCCTGCGAGAACACACTAATGAGGAATGTCCAGTCTTTCAACCTACTGGAAGATGGTGTATTGGTTCTGGCATGGTGAATTACACTGCTGTAGCCCTGTGGGAGAAGCTGTTGTGTTTTAAAGTTGTGCATTTTAAATCCCTCAGAAAGAACTTATTAACAGAAGAATTATAATTTTTAACCTTCTGGGACAACTGAGGATGGGTTTGCAAAAGAAAAATAGCTGGATAACCTCAGGCTACCAGAAATAACTGCACTGTGTTATATTCTGACACAGGAACAGTTAAATGGATGGATTCAGGAGATAAAAAGAAAGCAGCAACTCTGTAATATTGCAGTTGTTGACACAATATAATGCAGATGTTGGCAAAATACCATGTTCACAGGGAGAAGTGAGTCAGTCCACACACCATCTGACCATTCGTTACACCATGGAAGCCTTTGGAGTGCATTCAGTACAGCAAGCACAGCACTGTTCTAGCTGATTAAGTTGCACCCTGTATTTCAGGCTCTCAAGGCCACGAGACAGAGATGCCAATTTTAACAAAAAGGTTTTTCTGCAGGAAGGAAGCAGGGTATTATTATATATTACATTTCTTGACAAGGCAACTGGAAAAAGTGCCTGCATTCTCTCTGACGCAGTGCCAGCCTGTTGGCTGGCTATGAAATAAAGGGATGTTGAGGATTTTCTCTGTTTTCAGAGTATCTAGTAACAATGGGGCACTTCCTCTTGTGTAATGAAACCTTTTCGCATTGTGGTCCAGAGAAACCTTTGGGTGGTACCACAAAGTAAAGAGAAAATATGGGAAAATCCAGGGATGCCACTGGGGTTAGTCCATCAGAAAGCTCTGTTTGTTTGGTGGTTTTGGATAAAGTCTGTCCATGTTTTGGACTGAGAGAATACCTTAGTCTATGGGATAGGCACAGATGGATGGAAAAGACAAAAATTTCAGCCATTTAAGTCTTCTACAAAAATTTAAAAAGGTCTGTACTCCTTTATGCAAAATGTATTATGCATTTGGCATTGTTGCAGCGGAGAGGGCAACCCTTCATGTGAATGGTTGCTTACATGGGTGGAGGTGCAATAGGAAGGGTAACTGAGGATTTCCTTCTACCCTTCAGAAAGCCTGTATAACCTAGAGACAACTCTTCAAAGAGAAAAACAAATTTCGTCCTGTTTTCTTCTGTGGTGGGTAAGTACTCTCAGAAGCAGGACAGCAATTCATGTTTATCTTCCAGTTTGATGAAAATCTTGCCTTCTTATTTCTAAATAAGTACTTGTAAAAAAGGTGTACTTCAGACATACTTTGAAGTGATTATTCTCAATTCTTAGGGCTATGGAAATGACTTGAAAAGCAAATTAGATATCTTTTCTAGCTCATAGAATTCCAAGAGCTAAAATCTATCCCCCCAAAAGAATCTGCCCAGTAATAAGAGCTACATAAAACATTGGTATATCTACATACACACTTTCAAAGATTTTTAATGGGTCCAAGTAAAAGTAATTTTAAAATTATCAAAAGCTGAAGAAGAGAATTATAATTATAATTTTAGGTATATTTTTTCTTTTAAATTTGAACTTGAAATTTTAATTTTGAGAATCGTTTCAGTTACGTGACGAATGATCGTGCTGGTGTATTAGTAATATACTGTAAAGTCTTTCTTTTAAAATAACTTATAAAATACTCTTTTTCAATACACATTTGTACAGAGCCCACTCTGTGGTAACAATACAATAAATAAAGAACGCTCCCAACAAATAAATAATAATAAACACCATTCATGGTGTTTTCTGAACCTCTAAAGCACTGTGGCCTCTAACAATCCTTTTTCCTCTGGCGTCTGTTGTTCTAGTGATGCATTTCAACACACTGAAAGAACATCTTACTTTTGACACGTTTTTTGTAATATCCAGGATTGCTACTGCTTCAGTGGTGCATTATCGTAATACTTTATCAAAACAATGCCTGCCAGGAGTCTGTCCCAGGAGAAATTTTATACAGTTCTTTTAAATGACAAGAAAGAAAGCCCAGTTTATGGAATTTCTTGGTGATCCTCACATTATCATGGATGCCATGGAGTCACTGTGTCTAGAAGCCTTTCACTAAGTTGTCACTTCATTCTAAAGAGAAAACTAAATTTTTCAGAAAAGTCACTGCAGAAAAGAGGCCAAATTCCTAAAGTCTGGGGATCTTTCTGAGACCTCAGATCCCCAAGGCTTCCTAACAAGATGATGAAAAATGAGAATAAGCACACTGTTTTTCATCCCGGTATCAAACCAAGTTCTTCAGCAAGAATAAGTAGGTTTTGCCCCAGAACACTTCCAAATACAGCTGCTTTTGACATTTAGTCTTCCTTACCTGGACACAGTTCTTGTGCATTTAGGAGCTATCAGATTTTTCTTCCATATACTTGAACATTGTCCCTTTGAACATGTTGAAACTTTTACCATCCATAACCTCCTTGGAAAGAGTTATACAGGTCTTCTCACAACTGTTGATCTAATTGAGTGGAGACAGAACTCCTGCTTATTTTGAATCCTGGTCTTGCAAGCTTATTTTGATTCCATTTGTTTTTTAGGTTTTTTCGCAAGAGTCAGTGAACAACCAATACTTATTTCTCATCACCAAAACTTTCATGATTATATAGGGTTCTGTCACAGACCCTCTACATCAACCCTTTTCCAAAGTAAAAAATAACAGTGGAAAATACACTGTAACTTTTACCACATGTTATGATTTTATGAAACTTTTAACCAGTTTTCCTCATTATTATGATGAGGGCAGTAAAGATATAAACACACTACATACATGGTTGAACCATCTCTGCTTCCAAATGTCTAAATCAATTTTCTGTTTCATTCTCCATTATTTCCTAATGATTGCTAGCATTAGATTTGCTTTTTTTTTGACCACTGCTGAACACAGAGCTGACATTTTCATAAAACTTTCTATCATAACCCCTAGGTCTCATACCTGAATGGTAATGATCATATCAGAAGAGTGGCATTTAAGAACCTACATTTAACCTACATTCAAATGGCAAAATAAATAACCTGTATGAAAATGCAAGGAGGGTTTTCACTGTTAAAAAATTCTAAAGGCGTCATCAGCACCTTAGGTTGTTCCACAGCACATGCCACGTGTCGGTTTAGCACAGCTTGGTTTTTAGTTAAGGAGAAATCCACCAGACCACAAAACCACTACACAAAGAGATACCAGCATTTGGGTGGGGTGGACCAAGAACCTAAGGAACCTAAATTAATTTGGATCCTGGATGTTAGGCAAATGTATCCTTTTCTTGGCTGAGTGATTTAATCGTATACTCACAGGAAGGAATTGATTTCAGCAGAAGGTAGAATGTCCACAGCCAATTTTATTAAAACCAACCAACCAACCAAGCCCAACAGTCTAAGAAATGGCATTTTTCCTAAATTAAGCATAAGCAACAGCTATTCCAAAATGGGAGAGCAAGGTATTAAAATCTGCTCACCTTCAGGTTTACAATTCCATGTTTGAGAAAATTCCTTAGGAAAATTACCCTTAAGAAGAGGCCAGTCTAGAGGGACTAGGTCATTTTTTATGCATTTCTCTTCCCTCTTACTGTTGTATATGATCTATTCTGTGTATGAAAATAATAATAATAATAATAGAAAATACATATAAACAAGTATTATTAAATAGGTGTAAAGAGGTATGGCTATAGCTATAGCAAGGTATAAATGCAGATATAAACATATGCTGAGTTTTGTTGCGGGTATTCTTGGAAAATACATAGAGTCATAGAATTATGGAACGTTTTGGATTGGAAGTGACCTTAAAGATTATCTCATTCTAACTCCCCTCCATGGGCAGGGCCACCTTCTACCAGACCAGGTTGCTCCAAGCCCCACCGAACCTGGTCTTGAACGCTCCCAGGGATGGGGCAGCCACAACTTTTCTAGGCAACCTGTGCCGGGGCCTCACCACCCTCATAGGGAAGTATTTCTTCCTAATATCCAATCTAAACCTATTCTTTTTCATTTTAAAGCCATTTCCCTTTGTCCTGTCACAACATGGATCAGATTGCCCTGTCAGACCACTTAAAAGAGCTTTTGAAATTATCCATTAACTACAAATGGTGGCGTTTTGTCCTCGAGATGTCATTGGTACATCCTGATATTGCAACCTATGGCTGAGAGGCTGCTGCTTAGATTCACTTATCCCAATATTACACCTCTTCAAACATAATGCAAAGGAGTGACAAGGAAGAGGTTGCCCCATAGGATGAGTCAGGGAGCAGATGGAAGAATACAGCCTTGAAGGAGCCAGCTGTCACTCTGGAAGAATGATGAAGCCAGGCATGAGCACGTCTCTAAGTGAGCCACCTTTCCTGCAGTGAAATTCCACTCCAACCAGCTACCAGGGACATACCAGGGATGATGATTACAATGAGTAAAAGGGCATGAATACTGACCTTAGGACAATGCCATCAAAGCAAACCACATTTTACAAAAACTGAGGAAAGCGAGATCAATAGTAAAGAACTCATGGGTGGGACTGTGAGAGTGTGCAGATACAGCATCTGTAAATCTTCATGTTGCTTTTGAATGCTTGACTAAAATATATTTAAATTACAAATAATGATTGGGTTCAATACAATAGTAATGGCATAAAATGTGATGGCCTATGATGCACAGGAGGTCAGATAGCTGCTTTAATGTCTCATTAAGAATATATGAATCCATGAAAAATAAATCACTGTTAGGGGGAAATGATGCATTGTAACTAACTTGCTCTACTTTTCTACCTCTAGCAAGTACATCTATACTTGCCTCCTAGCTCTTTTCTGAGGCTCACACAGTCTTATGACTGAGTTCAAGGGAGTCTATGAAGGACTCAGGATAAGACCTTTTAAAAATCATGCTCTTAATCAATTGTTTCCGAAGTCATTTAAGTGTGCATGTATTTCTGGTGATGACTGAGATTCTTTAAGACACTAAGATACTCACCCGCCTATCTTTTGTCACATTTGTCTTTTTCTTCAAAAACATGAAAAGTGAAAGCCAAAAAGCACTACTGAGTTGTAGCTTATTCCTGACATACCTGATAGATCAGACTGTCAAGTGACAACACTTGATAAATATTGCCTGAACAAAACAGGGTCAAATATTTAAAGAACTGTTAAGCTTTACTCTGTGTGACTATATCTTAATAGTTAATATTATAAAGATAGACTTTGACACGTTCTAATACATATGTATAAAATTATGTACATGTATTCATATGTATCTTCAGATACCTTCAGCTGATGTATACCCGTGTATCTTCTAACTAATTAATATCAAGTTTGGGAGTCAGAACTAGATTAATTTTAAGGTCCCTTCCAACCCAAACCGTTCTGTGGTTCTATGACCAAACTCACTAGTTTTGCAGCCTTTAAGATTAGGTAATTATTCCAGATACCAAATGCATGTAAAGATCTGAGTAATTTAGAGCCTGCCTTAAAACAAATGCAACCATATAAATACTGGCAACACAGTTGTTTATTCTGCTTCTGGTTATAAAATACAACCATCTCCTGAAGGGTGATGAAGTGGTATTTCGTATTTTACCACATTTCAGAATAGCTGCTTTACATCCTTTTCAAATGGTGTTGTCCTAATTTTTTGGACTTCATCACTACAAAAGCCCATATCTAACTGAGATCGATGTACCACAAAATAATGTTACTCAGGGTGTTTTATGCCTGGAAACTGAAAAAAAAAAAGAGATTTTCCAAAGTCCTATGGACTACACAAGCCTTCATTCCTGGTGTAGTATGAGCTACAACACTTAAGCCAGCTGCTTCAGAGAGATTTGTGAGGAGGATGAATTTCTTTAAAGTGTTCAACCCAATTGTCTATTCAGAGCAATTGGCGCAAAGACAGAAAGAGCTTCAGAAGCATGGTCAGACATGGTGATTCTTCCTCCAAAAGCAATCTTCAAAACTCCTGAGGCTGCTCATCATCACTGTTAACAATGTACTTGAACCCAGTCTTCTGTGATTGCCTTGATTGCCATGGGAGTACTGGTAAGGAAAACAGTGTCAGATGCAGTCAGTTGTCCAGTTCATGGTTAAAAGAGGCCGATAAAACTTGGTAAAACAACCCTGCATTAGACCAAATCGCTGAAGCCTCCAAAGCAAACTAAGAGAGACAAAACAAAGGGCACATCAACATAATGTACATATTGTGAGGATTCTTGAAGGTCAGAGCATGCTCTTTTACTTCTTAGTGACATATAATGCCAATATTTGTCAGACCTTGATGAAGACCAAAGCTCAGTCAGAAAAAAAACACTGCATGACATTTGTTCTCAGACCTCTACCTTCGAACAGCCATTGTTGTAGGCACCTGGCTATGAACATAGCTTGTAGCTAAAAAAAATGTAGCCTGGCTTTGGCACCAGGAGGCAGGGAGAGGGCTTCAACTGTGATGGTGAGCACTGATGAAAGAAACAATCACACAAAGAATAGGAGTTTTTTCTTCCACAGGCAACAAATTAATGGCAGGACTTATCCCAATTAAAATTTACTCTGAAAGCCAGCTAGAGAGTAAACGTAAAAACTATATGAATTTATTTGGATTTCATATTGATGAAATGTAATGAAAAAAATGAGGAACTTCATTTTAACATGTTATCTAAATCCAATAGATTTTCCAAGTCTTTGTCTATCTGTAAATCTTCAGGTTGCAGATCCCCATATAGACATTTATCTATTCAAAAATGCATTCTTTTTAATTGGGCTGATTAAATTTAAATTTAATCCGCCCGACATGGAGGGTTGTTGCTTTTCTTCTTCGTTTTGTTTGGTTTGGTTTTTTTGCTTTGGTTTTAATTGAGCTAAGAACAAGCCAAATCACTTTTAGGTACTAAATAAAGCTCTTACTATATCTAGAACCAAATATTTCCACTATTTTTTGTGTGTATTTGTGTGTACTTGCACCTTGTGAATCACCTGCTTGTAAATGAGTGTATTTCAGAAAGGTTTTTTATTACCATTTCCTTTTTTTAGTCATTTCTCTCTATGGAAACTGGTTGCAAATGACACCTTCTAATCTGATGGCATTATAATACACGGAAAGTAATGAAAAAGTTGAGTTTAAAAACTTTAGTCATTATTCACAGGAGTGCCATTGATGAAACAGACACTGTGAATTTGAAGATTTTCTTTTTTTTGCCCTTTTTTTTTTTTGGTTAACTTTGTCAGCTCTGCTGAGGAAAGAAAATAATATAAAATGACATGAAATGGAGTAAGATTAAAATAAAATTAAATGAAATCATGTAAAATTAAATAAAATCCTTCCTCTATCCAGAAGGAGGACAATACAAAGGCTTGATTCTATTGGAGAAATACTCCAAAATGTCTGTAAGAAATTTTTGATGTGAACCATGTTCTCAGATTTCTAGTGATCTCAACACAAAGATGATTCTCCAAATCATTTAAGTAAAATCAAAGAACCTCTTAACTACCATAAACAGAATGAATTATTGTCAGAAAATACTAGAAATCCTTTAGTAAAAATTAATGAAGTTAGTTTACTTACTTTTTACTGAGGAAGCATTACAGCAGGAAGGCCACTTAAGTGTACTTCAAATACGCTGGATATGTGAGAACTGAGTATTAACCTACTTTTCAGTTCTGTCAGAAAGTTTTGTGAAGGGTTCAGCTCACAGGCAATCACCTAAATCTACTTTTTAGCTCCTCCACAATAATAAATAATCACAGAATATCTTTCTTGGCTGTAAAAATAAATATTAAAAGCACTACTTCCTTTTCAGACTGATCTAGCATTGCTTTATTTCCTTTTCTAGTCTGTCTATGAATATGTCTGACTATATGGCCACAGTTATTTCTACTTGTGCTCAGATGTGTACCTGTAGCTGTCAGACTCATTTTTTCCCAATTTTGGAGCCCATTAGACACTTTCATCAAATCTGATCAGGGAGTTTGAAAACTTTAATGAAGATAGTTGGTCTAAAAAGGAGCAAGAAAATATTAATTTCCTCAGCACAGGTAAGAACGCAGAGTTTCTTAAACCTTTCCTAAATGAGAAAGCCCACAGAGAAGATGAATACATATCTTAAACAAACGTGGTTGCAACTAGAAGATGCATTAATCCTTCAATCCAAAAGCAAATAAATAAGTTCAGCGTATGTCAGAGAGACTCTGACATCAAAAATAGTTTGAAGATGAAGTCTTCGTGGTTTGACACTGCAAGTTTCCTGGTATTTACAAGTGTTCAGAATTTCACAATATTTGGGTGTCTCTTTCGGCTTTTGCTGTGAAAATGAAGTACAAGACACTTGAAAATGCAATATAATCCATGTCTGTGTCTTGTGAGTAAGAAGTACCTTTTTAATATGAATGGTTACTTAAGAAGCAGGTCTACATCTTATCTCCAGATGCAGTTTTGGTAAGTGCATTAAAATGGCTGTGATAGACAAGAAAACATGTATGATGGTGATGGCAAATGTTCTATGTTAATCTCATTTCATCATGAGCCATGACCAGTATTTTACCATTTCAGCTAAAAAATTACTCACAAACATGGCAACAAGTACTGACTGATGTCTCTCACTATTTTGTTTGTCTCCTCTTTCCTCTGCCTAGCACTAAAATTTTCTTTTCCACTGTGGAAGCCAAGCAGAGTCGTACATTAGCTTTTGGATGCCACACCAGTTTAATCACATTGATAGAGGGCTATGCAATCAAAGTGACAGTGCAACGATGATTTGCATCATGCCTGACTCATTACATTGTGAAGGATTTGGCATGGCAATCAATGGAAAATGATGTGCAGTCCCTTGAAAAATGACAGTAATCCATTTTCCACCAATTGGCAAGAGAAGTCCTTGACAGACTTACAAGTTAGGGCCAAAGCCAAAAATTATTTGGCACGTTCCTCACTTTGCTGCCATTTTGCAAATCCTGAGGGTATTGATCAAAGCAGCAACTTTTTTCTTTAATGTTAAAATCCTTATACCCTTCAGGATTTCCTTCTGTTTTCCAGGAAAGTCCTTGAATGTACAGATGTTCTCTGTGTTCGTGTTGAATTCTATTACGACATCAAATGCTTCTAAACGAGCACTGCCAGTTGTTAACATCCTAATAATGCTAATAACATCCTGTGACAGTATTGATAGCATCCTTCAACAGCATCCTTGCCTAGTTTCCAGAGCAATTGTACTTACCTTCTGCAGAAAGCTTTTCACAAGTCCTTGACCCTTCCTTAGGAGGGTGTTGGATTGAGCTTTCATGGCATATCTGCACTCAGGACACACCTGCATGGGCCCAAAATAATGGTCTGCCCCACTCAACACCTATTTTGAGTTGAGGAGTGCTCTGTTAGGGTTTAAGAGAAAACACAGCACTGGCAGCACCTGGAAAGTGATGGAGGTTTCTCTGAACATCTCAAGAGCTATGAAGACAAGGCTGAGCACTCTGGAGATTCCATGCATGGATCCTGGTTTGCCTCTAAATGCAGGCACCAGTGCTGGCTTGGACTTGGTGTTGCTCTGGTCATCCAACCTCTATACTACGAGACCATGTGAGCTGCCAAAAAGTGGGAATGTGTGTCTGTTGTTAATTTTAGGACAGGTTACCGCCTTCTGTGATTTCTGTCTTTGTTCATTGAATCTAGAAATATCTAAAGTGATCAGTGACTCCATTCCGTTAATCTGTGACTCCATTCTTTTAAGCGGGTACTAGAAAGGAACATGCTTCCTCTGGTTCCTCTTCAGTGGTCTTAAATATTTGCTTCTCCTTCTGTAAAGACAGTTTGGTCCTGTCCATTTCAGGGAACTGATCTAAAAAAATGTGAAAAAACAAAAAAAGAATAAAAAGGAAAGCATTATTTTTTTCTGATTCTTTTTGTGATTTTTTTTCAGATGCAGTGGCATTTTAGTTGAATTGGTTTTTACCTTGACAAATAGCCAGACACTTAATTAATACAGCAATTCATTGCAATGTTGGGTAAGAAAAAATAGATAGTAGTACAGTGTATCTGAAAACAGAATTAATGTTCAAGAGAAATGTATGTTTAGATGAGACACCTAAGTATATATGGTAAGATTAGTTTTGCTAAGAATTCCTTTCTTTCATTTTTTTTTAACGAATATTCTCTTAGCGTGAGCAAACACAGTGCTTATTTATGTGTACTTTAAGTCTAAAATGGAAAACTCTATTCTGTCATTTATATGGGAAAATGATCTGGTGAAATCTGCCTATTACTGGGAAAACTCTTTGTGTATATGCATATACAGTCAGCAAATGGAGCTATATGTACGCTAAACGTGATATTTATTATATTCTCTTATTGTTAAAGCAGAGAGATGTTATTCCCTGCTTATATTCAGTTGCTGTCACTGGTTTACAAGTCTGGTTTTGAGATGTGATATTTTTAGGATGTTGCTCTGCGGTGATGATTTTAAAATAAATACTATCAGGCAGCTTTACAAAACAAGTGAGTGAGAGAAAAACATACTTTTTTCAGTCGTAGACATTTATTGCCACATTACTTTCCAACATAAACAATAGAAAACAGGCTGAGTTTTGCATTTTAGTTTTAGTATATATATATTAATATTATGAAGGAGAACATCTGCAACAAATTTTTTACAAGAAATTTGGAAAAGTACTAAAAATGTTTTGAAAATTAGGCGTTTAAAGACAACAAAAGGGGCAAAAAGAGCAGAACACTGACAAGCTTAATAATTTTTTACTCAAAACACGGATATCTATGTAAAACTTGAAGCGGAAACTTTTTGTAAGAAGGAATACAGAGTTTCAAAAATAAAGATTTCAAGGCTCACAGTGGGTTTCTCCCCAGTTCTTTCTCTTTTCCAGTTAGA
Source organism: Rhagologus leucostigma (assembly GCA_013397725.1). Classification (NCBI taxonomy): domain Eukaryota; kingdom Metazoa; phylum Chordata; class Aves; order Passeriformes; genus Rhagologus; species Rhagologus leucostigma. The sequence goes on from VZTD01000487.1 coordinate 493,746, forward strand.
TCAAGAGTTCTGTTCTCAATGGCAACACAGAACCAACTGTGTAACACAGTTATAAAAATGCACATACAACTTTAATGTTGATACTTCTGGTTCAACCCATTTTGCCCGGTTCAATTCCAGATCCTGAATTTCCATTTCCCACGTTCTAGCTAACTTCAGGGTTAGTGGGAATTTAAGATATGTAAGCTTCTCAGATGCTGTGGTTCATATTTTTGTCCACGAAAAAAAAACCAAACCAAAACCAACAAGCAAAGAAAACCCTTCAAGACAGCTTACATTTTCCTGTTAAAAATGTTGAAAATGTCTTTAGGGCAAAAAGCTGTTTCTCGCTTACATCTTCGTATTGATTTATTAAAATATATAGGTCCATTCTGCACAGGCTGAACATATACATCATTGGAGATAAATAATACTACAAAGAGCTTATAGTATAAACAAGCCAGATGAATGGAAAAAGAAAATATTATCCCTACATTATAAATGGGAGATTGAAAACAAGCAGCCTGCCTAAGGAATTCTGGCTGAGTGCTGAACTGGAATCTTTTTATCCAGAATTCTGATGTCTCCAACACAAAACTGTCATCTCTTGTGCAAAACCTATAACCCTAGGTTTGATATACAGCTCAAGCTGAACTTTTCTGAAGAGAAAATAAAATCAATCTATTCTACTCAGTCAGTCTCTATCGCGTTATACAGCAGAATTCTGATTTTGCGTATTGGATACATCATGCCATCATTAGAGCAACCTGAGCATTTTTGTTATCTACCAGATGATTAAAAGTTAGCACAGAAATCAAAGGCAATATTTATTGCTTGAATGATAACATTCATTAAACCTGACCAACTCCCCAAATTTGAGAAGGTTCTGTATTTCATATGGCCAACAGGTAGCCATAATGCTAATTTGGTGCTGTGATGTGAATTTATTGCTCATGCATCACAGAGGACTGATGCATACATACAATGGAAAGGAGGAAAATTTTAAAAAAATTAATTATTTGCATAGTCCAACATGTATTAAGAGTTTTATCATCTGTCTTCATATTTTTGGATATATATTTGCGGTTTGCCAGTACTTGGTGTTCTTCAAGATCTGAAGTGAAAAGGCATAGGTAGAAATGGAATACTCAAGGACAGAATGTGGCCAACCGTCTTTCCCTGTTAGAGAAGAGGAATACTATTATAAACTGTTTCATATGCTTAGCCAGAATATTTTTGTATTGCCTTGCATAAGCTCCCTTTGTTTCTCATTTGCAAAAGGACATTGACAAGCCAGAATCCTCTTAATCCAGCACTTTAGGATTCCAGCATTTGTGCAGTTACATCTTGTTTTATACAAAGGAAAATAAATGACGACGAATTACAAGGTTGTAAATCAACTGAGTACTTCTACCGAGATCCATCGCAGGGAGATTGCAGAACAGCAATGTTAACAGAATGTGGATGAAAATACAGAATATTCGTGTCTGATAATTCATGTTTTCCATCATCTGTCTCAGAAATGTTTGGAGTGTAGTGCTTTGTCAGCATAATTATTTGATGCTTGTGTTTGAAAGCCATTATCATAAGGGTGGTGTTATTCATATGGAGATTGAATGAAATTTGGATGCTCCTGGAGCACTAAAACAACACAAAACCTGATCAGGTTTACTTTTACTTTTGTCCCTGAAACACAAAAGTCTTGTAACTTCGAAGGAAAGGTGGAACTTTAACATTCCTAGGCTATGAATGAAGCCCAAAATTAGATCTGTTTATGGGGTAATCTGTGCTCTGACTATGAATCGCTACCTCTACTTCTGTGCCAGGGGGTTCCCAAATCACAGAAGTGGATTCAGAGACTACGTGGTTCAAAAAATGTATTTTAATCATCAATAGTGAAGGAACATCGCTGCAAACTCTTTTTCCAGCTGTAGCTGTCTTCAGTTACAGTCTATATACAGGCAGACATGCTGAAGATGTCTGCATGTCTTTTTTATCTTAGTCTGAATTTCATTGGATTTCATTGTAACAAAAGCAATGCTTGGAAAAAAGACCTGGTTATTAACATGCAAGAGGAAAAAGAACACAAAACGCTCATCAAATGAAAAAAATACAAAGAAGAAGGGAGGTGGTCAGGCACTGAACAGGCTCCCCAGAGCAGTGGTCGCAGTCCCAAACCTGACAGAGTTCAGGAAGAGTTTGGACAATGCTCTTCAGCACATATTGTGAGTCTTGGGGTGTCCTGCACAGGACCAGGAGTTGGACTTGATGATCCTTGTGGGTCTCCTTCAACTCAGGATATTCTAAGATTCTAAGAGGCATCATCAGCTGATAGGAAATGCAAGTTCAAAGATGTATCCCTTGTCCTTTCAAAAAGCAATCTCTTCCTGCTGGACCAACAGGGTATGATCTGGCACGTGAAAGAAACTTGGTGTCCCAGTTTGTCTTTGGTGCCATTTAACAAGTGACTGCAGAGCTCTCTATGAGGAGAGCCAGACCCAGGGCTGTGCAAATCTTCTGCTCAGTCTCCCAGCGTGGCATTTCAGCTGTGTGTGCAAGGCGGACAGCTTCAGCAGGAGAAATGGCTCCCTCTAAAGCCTCACCTCACCTGGGAGAATATCTTCTTAACATCCCACTGCAGTTGCTGTGCCCACTGGGGCGCTGCCTTAAGCAAGGAAACCAGTTTCACTTTAATCGTCAGCATCTGGGCTTTCTGCGAGGGGCCTGTCAGGATGGAAAGGCACATAGAGAAAGAGAGGTGGTGACATGGTGTTAGCTCAGCACAGTGAAGAAGGTGCAGAAACACTGACCACACGTAGAAAGCAGCAGAAGTTGAGATAGTGGGTTACAACTGCAGTGACAGCAGAAGTGTGTGTCTTGGTCACACAGCAGAAAGGCAGAGTTTTGTCAGCCTGTGGTTCCGTGATGGGTCTAATTGAAAGCCAAAATCCATTCTACAAATGCTGCATCTTGGCACAAGAGATTCACTGCCCAAGAATGCGATAAGTGTGTTTGAAATTATCTCTATACTCTAGCAGTGCTTCCTACCTAGCTATGATAAATACTTCCAGCCCGAACTTCATTTTGCCTTTTTACTTTTTTTCTTTTTTCTGGAAATATGATAATAATTCTCTATTCTTCACTGTGGCCTGCCTGAGACAAGTATTTTAAAGTCAATGATTTCAGGGGGCAAAGTCAGATAAGCTAACCAATGTTATACTAATTCCAGTTATACAAAAGCATACTCAGGTTTTGGGATATGAGAATAGACTGTTGACTTCAGAAAGACTTGGGTGCCCCATTGAAACTGAGGCTATAAAATTGAATATATCGTTAACATGACTTTAGTTTGGATTCAGACTAAATTACCTTTTGTTCTGTCATTGTTATAAATTTCATTCAGTAAAATCAGTCATGCAGCTATTGGTGGGTGAAGAAGAAAATTGTATTTAAAAATGAAGGATTAAATTAGAAACGAAAAAGTTACACTAAGGCAGTGTAATAATAAAATAATAATAAAAAGCCCTGCAAATAAATAACAGCCAACCAGAAACAGAATTTTAAACCACAATTGGAATTAAAAGAAATAAACATGTTTTGCTCTTATCTAATCTATCACCAGAACAGTAATGTGGTCTTTGAATTAAAACATGTAGTTGGATGAGAACAAATCCATCCTTACTGTGACTCCATTAACACCAAGTGTTACACTGTGTGGGCTTTGACAAGAATATGCATGACTACCTGAGGCAGGAATATGAATTCAGTAATGGGCCAAATCCTGTCAATGACTCTTTTTCATTAGCTGGAGTTGGGTCTAGGCACCAGCAATTTAGACCTGAAGGAAACTTGGAATAAATTGGTGACATTACTCCCGTGGAAATCCGAGGAATTGCGGAGTGATTAAGTAATGTATTACACAGAAAATCGGTGGCAAAATTGTGAACTGATCCTAGCTCAGGTAGCTGTCATCTGCCTTCTTAAACACAGGAAAACCTGCCTGCTCAGGGTACCCAGGGCTGTTTCTCCCAGCTTCTGTTTGCCATAGCTATTTAGATTGTTAATCCAACAGTGCTGGGACTGTCCTTTGCTGTGTGTTCGTACAGTGTGTGACACAAAACACCCTGTCTTGGAGAGGCCTTCATGGCTGAAGTGCAAATAATGCTAATAACATTAATAATGCTACAAATAATGGCACCAGAAGTGGCTGTGTAAATATTTGCTTTATGTGCAGGGACAGTGTATATGTTAGGGATGAAGATAAGTATTCGTGTCAGGCAAAGCAGGTGTTTGAACTGGGATTTTCAGAGCCTGGAAAGGTGCTGTCCCTGCAGTGTCAGGGCATGACAAACCACACATAGTTTGTAAATACCCAATGCATTCACCAAATGCTGCTACCTGTGAATTACTACCTCCTCTCCAGTATGAGGTCTACCACAAATTCCCTCTTTGGGATCTTGGCTCATCACCTTTTGGTGTCTTGGTTTCCCTAACTATAGGTCAGAAACCACCACACTTACCTGATACAGTTGAAAAAAAAACAAACAAAAGAAACTAATTTGAACCAGCTGTTCTGCAAATGACTGCACGAATGTGGCTCTGTTAAGTACAAAATTTTATTAACAGGTAGAAAAAAAGAACTTTTCATTTACCAACAAAGTAGACCAATTTCTTTAAATCACATTCAATTACTTCTTGATGGGTAAAGCTCCTTTTTTCCATCCCCATTTCTGGATCCTCATCCTTCCCATATCAAAATCCACTCTAATTCCTCTACTGTGGAGCTTTAAAAATAAGCTGGGGAGCCATAAAAACTATTCCTCTCCAGATTCTATAGGCAGCCTAATAGAAAACAATTAGCTTGAACAATAAAAACACCAATTAACATTTGGGACATAAATATTTTCATCAGAGATGCACCTCATCATTGTAAAGACTTGTGCAAGTCAGCAGACCCGACTGTTTGTGGATCCTACTTTGCACTCCCTTTACACCATCAAAGATCTGAAAGCATCTTGAGACACAAACTTTTTTGTAAGCTAAGCCAAGAACAGAAACAGGAGAGGGTTACTGACAACCCTCTGTTGTACTGTTGTACCCTACTTTCCATGATACACTCTTAATAAAACAAAAGGGAACCTTACGATAAAAATATCTCCCCATTTTATAATGTAAAATACAAGCAATTTTATCAGCATTAACGCTGATTGGCTTCCATTAGCCTCTTGCCTTCTAATAAAATTTATGATACCTTTCAGAAGCACAATTTGATAGAAAGTGAAGTGATTACACCCTGCTTAGATATCTCTCCAGCATCTATTCCAACAATAATGCGGTAATTTTATGCATGAAATAGCACAATTGGCATAAATAGTTATAATACTGAGTGCTGTCTAAGGAACCTGGCTGCTGGAAAATTAGAAAGAGCTTCACACTTTTGAAACAGGTAATTAGGATTTCTCTCCATGCTCATAGGAGGCAGACTGGAGTTTCGTTTTATATTTCATGTTTCATTAAAATATATGTGTTAAAAATAAATGTTGAATTTAAAGCTGCAGAGATTATGAAAATTAAAGGTACAGCACTTCTGCAGAAGGTAGAGTAAAATAGGGCATTTTAACTTCTAATTTTGACTCTGCCAAGAGTTTTAACACTTTCTGACAGGTAAATCAGCCTTCCACTGTTTTCAAAGTGTTTAGTTCAGCAATAGCTGCATATGGCTGTGGTCAGCAAGATGGGAGTTTTACTGATGTAGAGTTATGTCCCTAAAACTAGCCACAGTTTTAATTTTTGCCTGCTCAGAAAAGTGGATGCTTAATGATATAGGAGGCTGTTGCAAATTAGTGGTTCCAGGGCGCTTCTCCCTGACCTACCTTCTATTTATCATTTCGTTGATCAAGGACTGTCTTCAGCGTGCTTCACTTCCCATCCTAACCATCAGTGTCTCCCTCTTTTTTTTTTAAACTTCATGATTTCCTTATTTTCTTTGAGCATAGTCAGGGTCAACACCTTAAACTAGATGGATTTTCAAAGAAACTCAGGCTTAAAACAATCAGGAAGGCAATTTCAGGCAAACAATTTAATTTGTGATTTTGGCAAACATCAGCTAGTTGCTTCAAGCTCTCCTGAAAGAGACAGAAGAGTTTCCCTGAACCACAGCAATCCACATTTTTTATCTTAAAGTGCTGAAATACATTCTTCTGTTTCAAAATAACGATTTATGCTGAAATATTATCACTTTGCAAAGAAAACAAGCAGGGAAACATGCAAAAAACCCCTACACAACCATACAACAAGAAAATCTCAAAAACCCAAATCCCCAACCAATCCCCAAACACATACAGAATGAAGACAACAGTGAATGCTTTGGTTAACTAAACTAAACCAAATTATACATTACATGTATAGTTTGACTCAAAATCATAGACTTACAGAACAGGTTTGGCTGAAGGGGACCTCAAAGCTCATCTCATTTACACAGACAGGGACATCTTCCACTAGACCGCCACATCCAACCTGGCCTTGATCACTTTCCCAGATTCCCCGTTTAGTTCCTCATCTTGTCTCTGAAATTTAAATATTCTAGTGACTCTACTTTTGAAAACTGTTTCTGGCTGCAGTTTGGCTGTTTTATGGGAACTTGGATAGTTGCAACCCCAATGAAAAACAAGCAAGTTAGGAACGACTGTGGCTCAAATATCACTTAGACCTGTAAAATCAAGGCCTATTCATCATGGTTCAGCTCCCCTTTTGCGAGGGTGCAAGGTGCATTTCAATAGACTGATTGTGAGGAAATGTTTCTTAGTTGTGATTTTTTTTCCCTTGTAGCCAAGGATGGCTTTTTACTCGGGAAAATTTTAGTTAGGAAGAAAAATAACCCTTTATTGTAATAGGCAGGAAGAAAATACTCCCTGAAGAAACCACCAGCAAGAGGGAAGCTTTATTATCATTTTCTTGTTGGCATTCAAAATCTGAAAAATCTGACTAAAATTAAGCATCTGTTGTACAAAAAAATAAAAATCACTGCATTTAAGTTAGTGATAAAACTGCCCCTGTTCTAACGAAGAGGGAATAGCTCTTCTACTAGCAGCTGCAATCAAGAAGACACTTACCCAAAATGTCATTGGCCAGTGGAAACTGAAATAAATTTATTGCCATAATATTAAACTTGAAGAAAAGGAGAATTTCTCTTTGTGTTTCTATACACATGCTTGACTGTGGTCTGGTAAGTAAATTACAGCATTAAGAACCCCCCAACTTTGAAAATGAGAGCAACATTTCACAATGTTCAAGCAAAATCCAACAAACTAATCTTGTTTTTAGTGCCTGAGATCTCAAAATTTGATTGGTATTGTCCTCTCACCATTTGTAGGAATCCTCATGGAAAGTGGGGAAGATAAGGCTTCAAATGCTAACATGAACAGAAACAAACAAATGAACCAGCCCTCAGAAAACAGCCAACTTTAAAATAGTATGAGGGTAAAGAATAAAACAAAATACTTAGCTGTTCTTCACAAAATAGAGCAGGAGAATTTTACTGTTTTTCAAGTTGTGTTTTCTTCAAATGTCTGTAAATTTTTGGCTGGTTCTTGTCGCTTATTTTGGTTTTGATTTTGTTTGTTTGGGGGGATTTTTTTGTCATTGTTTTCATTTGTTATGTTTTGGGTTTTTTTAATCAAAAAAAAAATCATAATTTTTTTTTATTCTGTCCCCATCACATATGCTTCAGCACTGATTTCAGCAGGTCATGGTTGTATGGAACAGCTTGAAATACCAGAGAGTGGCACACAGCACATCTGTGCCTTGGTGTCTGCAGCTCAGCTTGGAGGGAGATGAGGTTTTCTCTAGACATTGCAAGTTGTACTCCAAACACTCACACTCCGTCCTGCTTGGGGCACAGCCAACTTCCACTTAATGCACGATACCTTTCGGTAATGTGCCACGGTGAGAGGCTCCAGAGAATACACGAGAGCGATCTGAATAATTCCTGGGGAATAAATTATTCAGGAGGTCTGGCCTTTGTTCCCAAACCATTCCTGAATACTATGAATATGATAGTTATGCGTAAGTATTTACCAAATAGTTTATACAAACAAATCGTGGCCTATGGATAGCTCGTGAATTATTCACTTCAGCTGCTCATTCTCTGTTCTTCCGTAAACTGTGCTGTGCCCCTGAAATCATATATTCCCTGATTGGATGGCTGAAAAATTGCATCTCACTGCTCTCCCAGTGGATAACTGAACTCCCTGGAAGAAGGGAATTACACATAATGAGCAGCAAACAGCAAGTCTGTGGTGCAGTGGCACACCTTTTTGGGTGGCAAAGCTGATTTTTAAGGTTCATTCCCTCCTCAACTCCTGTCTCCTGTCTTTATCCTTCTTCAGTCACCAAAATTTATAATGTTTGCAACTAATTTTGCAGCCACACAATTCCAAATGCGTGCATATTAGCTACACCTGCATCCAAAAGGTTTCAATGGTAGCATTTCTGGGCTAATGCTTGCATTTTTAGCACAGGAAACTGAGGCAGCTGTAACCTTGTAGACCTGAAATACAGTACTGCCACAGCTGTCTTGTTATTATTACTGCTGTTAGTGAAGATATTAATGCATGGTACTACTCTTTGTGTGAGTGCAGTTAGATTTAGACCAGAGGCATTTTCAGCTCTATCAGAGACCACACTTTTACAAAGAGGTACAAATATTCAACCACGGGTACTCAGCAAAGGGGACTAGGACCATCCTTTTTATTGTCTCTCATCAGCTTAAACTGGTTATGAAGTGCAGCTTTCAGACATTGATAGATTATAGCAAATGTTGGTTGTGAAAGTGCGTTACTCTCAGAATCATTTTTATGGGCAAACAGTAAACATGTCTTAAATATAAAGCCAAGAGTTTATCGTTAGAATAATAAAATCTTAGTTGCTTAATCATTATCAGCCCTCATCTAATTAGTGTGGAAAAAGAGAGAATGTTTCTATGCAGGAAAAGTTTCAGCACTAGTAATTCTGTGGTTGAGACTGTCATACACACACTTGAGCTTCTATCCCTTTCCCTGGTGTTAAGCTCACACATCTTTCTCTCTGCTGGGTCCAAAGGTCAGTGGTTTCATCCTGGTGATGTGGGTGGCAGGCTTTATGTTGAGTTGTCAGCATCTGGACCTTTTGCCAGGAGGGCCATGATGGTGATGGTGGTTTCTTCTTCTTCAGGATCCACCTTTGGTTATTCTTATGTGCTTTTTAGCACATTGTGCACCTTGTTCTTTCTTATTGGACTGCATCTCTACATCCAAATGTACCAGACACAGTACCTTCAACAAATCTTAGACACTTGTCTTTCTTCTTTTACTCCTAAACTTGGTTTCATCCAGCTTCAGGTCTTTATTTTTTTTAACTGACCATGAGTAAGCTGTTTATAGCCATGCAGTCTCCAGTGCCAGTCCCACCTCTTATAACCTCACACCTCCACATCCCATGTCCCTACTTCTTAAGGCCTCTCTTGTCTTACCAGGACTGCATTTCTCTATATTACATTGAGTTAGAGTTATAAAACCATGGTGGTAGCATAAAAAGATAAACAGAAATAAAACAAATTAGCCATAGCCATCTGGTCATTAGAAAAATTGCAGTTGCAGCTAAACCAAGTAAAACAAAGCTGCAGGGGGGGTCAAGAAAAGTTCAAACAGAATAAAGACGGATCTGAGGCCTTGCAAACTCAACACAAAACTGACAGCCTGCTACTAGCACTGGCAATATGGTATTGCAGCGCTACGGGGGTACAGGAGTACGAGTATTATGGGAGTAGATTCCACCAGCTGGGAAAGGAAAAGGCCTGGACAATCTTGTACTGCTGGTGTTATTCTAGGGGGAGGTTTTGCTTTTAAGGGCGTTTTGTTGCTGTGGTTCATTGTTTTGCTGTTGGAGAAAGGTTTCTACACGAACATTGCTCTGGAAATGCTTATAATTCATGAAGTGTCTGACTATTTTTGGGGCACAAGTACTTCTGCTTCTCTAGTAGATACTCAAACTCTAATGAATGGACAGATTATGTATTTATCTGATATCTCTGTGACCTGGATATCTGGACATTAGAGGTGAGTCTGCTAGGCTGGTCCATTAAGAAGTCTGTGGGGACTTTCCATCTCCACCACTGCATTTGCAGGCCTAGAGAAATTAAGTGGTGACTTTCTTCCTGAAAGGTACTTGTTGGAAGATAAGAAAGTGATATAATAGAAATTATTTCCTTCTTTACTTGAGCAAGGTACAAAGCCACAAAGCCCAGAAAGCCAGGAGCAAATAAGAACAGCATGTTTTTCCCCAAAGAAGAGGGCACTCAGCAGGAAGTGACAAGACTCTCTCCTCTGTGTAGCTTCAAATCACCCAAGGGGAAAGAAACTCATCCTGGACACGTGAAATCATCATTTGTTAAATATGTTTTCTGCAAACTTGAACAGAAGAACAATGATTGTCATAACAACATGAATAAAAGAATAGCACTCCCTAAACTAATGCAAACTCTACAACTGAGCTTTCTGTGACTGCTTATTATGAAAGACTAGTCACAAAGAACTCTGTCACCACATAGTATTAATAAAGTCTTTGGAAGAACCAAGAGCAGATCGGACAGAAAATTACTCCCTCCTCAGATTCCCCTATTTAACTTTAAAGTCTGGATCTAAGCAAGTGGAAAACTGTAAAACATGACCAGGAGAATTTAGTACCTGAAAAAGCACAGTGCATCCTGGAGAGATTGGAATGTAGCTCATTCCTGTAGAGAGGAATTTCTTGTATGGACAAGACTCTGCCCTTTGGTTTTCAGAGCACTGCACAATTCCAGAGGCTCTCCTTAGGGACAAGGGGTAAAATTTGAGTTCTGCAGCTCATTCCTATCCTCCCACCCAGCTTGGCTCTGGACCCCTGTGTTGTGCAAAGAAAGGGTGCAGTCTCACGTCCAGCTTCATCTTGCATTCACCCTGCCTCCTTTTGCTGTTGGAGTGGCACATGCTTCTTCCTCCAGCAGCTGGTGGGCTCATCTGGCGCAATGTGCAAACTGACTCTCTCTTTTGTTTTCTTCTTGCTTCCCCTAATAACTTTGCCAGCCTTTTCTGCACGCTGGCGATGGATGTCATAGAAATGCCTATCAGCACATAAATTAAGCGAACACTGGGGGTGTCCTGAAGAGCTTTGCAAAGTAATGTCTGAGATGCCAGCGGGGTTGTGTCTGAGTTAGGCACAGTTTATTGTAAGCTCAACAATAGAGCTCACACACAGCTCTGGATGAGGAGCTGGAACCCGAGCAGGTTGTTGGCCATCTGAATTTTACTTGCTGAGTTATTTCCCCAGATAGAGTCTTCAGTCACAGCCTGGCAGCTGCCTCAAGCACTGCCAGGAAAGTCGAACCACTTTATTAGCATAACTAATGCCACTGAAGAGGATCTGCAGATATGGAAATCATTCTGCTTCATAAGAAATTTCAGCATGACATCATCTAGCCTGTCCAGCCAGCATCACTTATGAGAACAGCTACCTGGAGAGGCTGTCCTCTCATGTCTAGAAATGGCAGAAAACGTGAACTTTCACATCACCTCTTCTCTCCTTCTGTCTGCAGTTCTAAAGTCAAAGGGACAAAGGAAAATCATATTTCTGGTACAGCTTTTAGGACTGAAAGCAAACAACAAAAAATCAGGAGTTGGCTAAATGGAACAGAAAGATGCCTGGTAAACTGCTTCAAAGATGTGAAAGAAAGGCTTTTAAGGAGATGCCTCCCTGATTAAAATATCCTACTAGATCAGAGAAAAGATGAGAGGGGACTCCATACTTAGATATAAAAGGAAGAAGATAGTAAATGTTCTTTACAAGTAGATTTTCAAGCCACATTAATTTTTCTGTATAAATTGTATTGTAACAGAACATCAGCACTTCCTGTTCCTTATCCAGCCAGTGGATCCCTCAATCCACTGTGTTTGTCAGCAACAGCAGCCAAAAACAGCTGTTTCGAGAGAAAGTTTAAAACTCTGTGTATGTTCCTAATTGCGACAGATTGGGGTGTACCTGACCCTAGGTACTGATCAGTTTATGCCCTGAAGCATGAGAATACACAGCTCTTGTAATTTTTATCCCAGCTAGCAAAACTGCAGATGTTGTTTTTAATTTAAAAATGTGCTGAGCTTCCCTCATTCAGCCTATATGTCCTTTATGCTCATGCCTTGGGCAGGCCGTATCTGCATTTCTGTAGGGACATTGAATACCAGGAGACAAGAGAGGGAGAAAGAGGAAGAAAAATGGACAAATCTGTGGATGGATTCTGGGTTTGCAATAAGTCATGGCTTCAACGCTCTCCTTGTGATAAGCACATTCTTTTTTTTTTTTTTTTTTCCAATAGTAAGATGGTACTGAAATAAAAAAGTATGCCATCAGAAAATCCCAAGCACATAATGATGAGATTGGAGACAGGTTAGGCTTAAATGATAGCACTTATTTTAAGGGAAACTCTTTGACACTAGGGGTGCCTGGGGTTCACGTTCCTCTGCAACCACATGTGGCCGTACAGGTGGTTGCATATCCCTGGGCTGCTCGCTGGCACTGGTCTGTCATTCTTGCTGTACGGACCGTTTATGGACGCTCACAAACACACACCCATGTGCACTGAGAGAGAGCTGAGGAAGTTCCCTTCTACTTTCAACTTTCTTCACATCAATCTGTGGGACTTTCTGCCAGGTGATGCCATGGGGTCAGGAGGAGAGGAGTAGCGGGGGCAGTTGTTCGGAGGGAAGGAAAAGTCTGTGGGAGCTCTTTCTGGTCAAAAGAGATCTTAGGATTAAAGTAATATTTGTGCTTCCCAGGCTGAATATCCTGGTCATAGCTAGTATAAGACATGGGGTTAAATGGATCAAAACTTTGATCTGCTATGGCAATTTCTATTCTCTGTATTGCAGAGCCCTTTCAGCTGGTACAACCTTTTCCCATTTCCCCTCTGCAGATGCTATTTGTAATAATGTGTTTGCATACTCTGAGACCATCAGTGAGTGCTAGCACAGACCATCCCCATTCATTCCCATTAATGTCATTGCCACTGTTAAACGATTAGCCCTCTTGCAAACTACTGCTTTGGCTTCCTGCTTGTGGCTTCCAAGACTGTGTCGAACATGTTTTGGAATACAGAAATCACTGGTTTTCCTGATGGAAGAGTTTAACGTAAGACTTAGAAGCATATGGATTAAAAGCTATGAAGTCATGTTATCTATTTCTTTTCCAATTCAGGATCATTTATCACCCAGGTGAATTTACCCCACAATCCGCTTGTCTTGTAAGTATTTTACAATGATGGTTGTATTGCATCCCTTGGAACACTTCTTCCCTCCTCTAAGAATTGCACTTTCTCTTTTGGAGGTTTCAAGTCAAGATTTTACAAACAGTCTGTATCTGAGCTCCCAAACACTCATCTACTTCTGACAAAGTTAGTGAGAGATGCTCCATTACTTCAAAGATCTGATCCCAACTACGATTAGAAAAAGCAAAAGCCTGTTTGAAAATATTAACCTTTTCCTGAAATGTTACTTTGATTTACCTATTGTAAGCAAAAGATCTCAGATAAACTAGAATAATCCAAGCTTATGAAATATTAAAGCTACAAAGGGAAACATGGAATAATAGCAACAAATTCCGAGAAAGAATTAATACCACCAGAAGAGTCAGCCTGACTAGATGGAACATGAGAAGGTGGATTTTAAAAAAAAGTAGTGGAAATTAAACAGGTAGAAAAAAAACTGCAGCAAAAGAGGAATAGGAAAATGGCATTATATATAGAATATTACCATTCTCATTTATAATAGACCTCTGACTAAGGAGAACAAAAAACACGTGTGTGAACCTTGTCTAACTTCCTTCCCCTCAACTGGGGGAGAGAGGTGGGAGGTGCCAGAGGGTGTCTGAGGTGCTGTGGTGCAGGCGGAGGAGGATCCTGCACATTGGGCAGCACACACTGACCTTTCCCTGCCTGAGACAAGGGTGTGGTGGAAACCAGGGACACAGCAAGGACCTTATCACACTGTTCTCTTTCCTTTGCTTCTGGAACAATCCTACCCTCGGCTGGGAGGCTGATTTAACTGCATCCTCTTGTTAGCTCCGGTGGGATCCCGCTGCTCCTCTGCAGACTGTCAGTCATGATGTGCTTTAGACACTTATTGGCAGCTAAATCAAGAACTTGTTTCACCCATATCTCTGCTCAGCTAGAGGAATGCAGAGACTGCCCGAGGGCTGCATTTCAAAAGGTAAATTCAAATGTGATGCAATCCCATTACAGGTTCCCTGTGCAGCTTGAAACTGGGGAGAGTTGAAAGCCATCACTTGGTAGGGACGAGGCAATATGGATTCAGTGTCACAGGAGAAGCCTCGTGGCTTGGTCATCACATCGTTTCACTGAAAATATCCAAAGGCAAGTGCAGAACATCAGGTGACTGATTATATTTCTGGTTCTGCTGTTCATGCAGTATTGTGACTTTGGTCAAGACAGTTAAAGCTGGATGTCTTGCAGTGCCTATCTGGAAAGTAGTAAAAAAAACAAAAACAAACAAAAAAACCCCCAAAAAACCAGTTGAAAACCTCTGTCAATGAAATATCCTTCATAAGAACAAAGATCATTTATTGTTATGATTATAATACTAAATTGAAACATTCCATGGAAGATAGGTACATAATTGATAGCGCTGACCTTCACAGCAAACTAGAGACACGTTTCAAGCTAAGCAACTGGTCTATAGTTATTGATGATATGTTATTGAATTATTTATCACAGCCTGAATGAAGGAAATTATATTTGCTGTTGAAAACTACAGCTCTACAGTAACAATGAAAATTCTTAGAGGAGAACTGCTAGGTTTCATACGCAGAGAGGATGTTGAAGCAATATGCATCGTATCTAATTTCAGATGTGGGGGGAGGTTACCAATTAGGCAAATTATTAAGCCTAGTAATTTAAAAAGAGAATGTTAGGGATAGAAGAGAAAATAGGTGCATTAGCAAACCCTTACAACAGATGGCAAAGTGTCCTCAGATCCTCTAGTGGTAAAAAAATCCTATATATAAACTTTCAAAGAATATTTTATGTGATGATATCATCTAGAATGCACTGACTCTGAGGACTCAGAAAGCTATCTAGGAGACATTCAACTAAATTATTTAACGCAGGATGACAGGAAAGAATTAAAGAAAGAAATTTTCCCATCTAAAAGTTAAAGCAACAATCCACTCTGTATCCACCGTTAAAGCTCAGGGTCCAGATGGTTGCCCAATAGAATTTTTAGCAAACATTTGGAGAGATAATAAGGCCTGTAACAGTAGATAATTACTCACTTCTATATGGCTCAGTGCCCCCCTCATCTACATTTGTTTCTGTAGCAGGTTTTTTGCCAAAAAAAAAAAAAAAAAAAAAAAAAAAAGGAAGCAGGCCCTCAGGTTTTTGGTTTTTGGTTTTGCGGTTTTTTTCAGTTGTTGTTCTCTTTTCTTCTTCCCTGTAATTTTTAATATCGTCTCTACTTTATCAGTGCAGATGTCAAAATCCAGTTGTTTGTCCTTTTGCTATCCATGGGCCAATCTTGACAACTCTCAGAAAGGTGAGCCTGCTTTGAATACAGAAAAATTTTGTACTTTTGTTAGTAAAACTAAAAATTAAATATAGAATAGGACTTTAGATAGGGTTTTGGTTTTTTTTAACTCATCCAGTCCATGGGAATAAACAGAACGTGCACCACAGAGCAAGACAATCTGGTAGTATAATTCCCTACAGTAAATAATAGCAATACACTGTGTTTTAGACACATACTTTGCAAAATGGTCACACTTCAATAGAAATTGAAAGGGAAGGGCTAGACCAAATGGTTCAGATCAGAAATTATCTCTGCTCCTTCCAGAAGTTAATGGGGGAAGAGGAAGTTCAAGTCTGTTGTTCTAAATACTTAGGTATAAAACTCCCTGCAGGGTTATGAGAGTTTCTATGCATTTGCAGCTAAAATTTATTCCTTAGTCTGGTAAAGCACTAATGTGAAATATATGGGCTATGAACCAAAACCAGTGTTACCATCAGCAAACTGAAGTGTAAAAGAGACACTGTTAAACTAAGTCAGTGGAGCTGAGGCAGTGTCCTAGATCTTACTGTTTATTTGATGTTTTCTTCTTCAAAACCAAATGTGCATATCTAAAGCATGAAGACGCCAATGTCTTTGAGAGGGTCATGAGAAAGAAAGTAAATGGTTGGCTGCTGCTGCTTTTCTTTTTCCCTTAATTGCATACCGTTCATCTGGAGAGCCTATGGGTAGCCAACTTGAGTTTTAACATACTTTAGGTAGCAAACTTCAGGTGGGTGAACAGATTGGAGATGTGCTTTTCTTGGGCTTGGACTGAACAGAGCTCCAGGGCTCATATTCTAGGCCGGTGTAAACTGGCACTGTTTCAATTAAACCAATGGTGCGGCACCAATTTGCAGCAGCTGATGGCCTGACCCCTTCATTCTCTCACCCTCTCAGCTGCTAAGGAGTGAGACGGCCATTAGTCCAGTTGTTAGTGAATCATCTGGACAAGACATTTGGAAGAGGATATTGCATAAATAGATAAAATGAAAGTTAGCAAAATTCAGGGCAGGGGAAAGACATCAGAACCAAAAAATAAAAAAACATAAAAACACACCATTCAGAGGAAAGCTGAAGATAATAAAATAGTTTTGATTTACCAATATGCTTATACTGCTTAAAAAAAAACCCCACAAAAACTCTATGAAGAATTAAACGAGCAATGTTCTGAAGACAATGTTCTGAAAAGTGGCAAGTTAGCAAGCAATACAGAAGATTTAACCTACTGTTTCAGCTATAGTGAGGATAAATTCAATAGTCAAAACTCTTTCTGTATACTTTAATTTGAAACACAAGTGAAAGCTCCATGTCATTTTTCTCTTGGTCTCTCTGCCCTGGGCTGGACTTGAAGTGAGGACTTAAGCTGAGCTCTCCTCCTACTTCCTGCTCCACAAGGCCAGAATCTGGGTATCCATTATCCTGCTCATTTACATCCAGCCCAGCAAACTTATGTGACATCCGTGCTGCAAAAATCTACCCAGGTCCTAAGCACCCACACTGCAAGTCTGACTGACTCTTTCTTCAGACCATGTGCACAGTATGGCTTTTCACATCCATCCACACCAGAAAACTCTTACCTCTCCTCTCAACACATTTATATCTCAATTTCTATAATATCCCTTTTTTCTGGGTGTGAATGCTGCAGACAACTTTTGTCTTGGTGTACAACCTGTCTCTCTTCTTCCTTCATGTCTTCACTCCTCTCTCCCTGTTTTCAGGAAGTGCAAAAGACAGTCATAGCTCAGGATTGTTTCTGTACATAATTTCTCACTGCTGTCAAGAGGTTAATTCTGACCTCCAGTTGGCATGTGGTGTTTAACCTGCATCATCACCTTGTGAAACTTTCGGTCATTTTGTGCTTTCTACTGTACTTATCCCCATGGGGTTTCACTGGCTTTTCCTGTAAAGAAGAGCCATAACATTTCTGCAGTATTCTTCAAATGCCTTCTTAAAGCTCTTACTTGCTGTAACACCTCTACAGAAAGCCTGTCAATACATTAACAACAACAATAACCAGTAGTGTTCTGTTATTCCCAGTATTCCTATGGGGCTCTTTAGATTTTGCCTTTCTCTTGCCCAGTATTTCGGGAGCAGGGACCATTTTTATGTTCCATGCCTGTAAACTACCTGCAACAATAACATGGTTCTATAATTAAGGTGCCCAAGTCTCTCAGTAAAAGAAATAATAATGAACATCTGAGAACTGTTGAGCTTGTTCAAATCAGGCCTTTGCTTTCTATCAATATTGGATAAACTTGATATAGATTGATAAGAAGTTCACAGACATGAACACAGTGTCTGATCATGGAAATCATAAGGCTCTCCTGAAGGAATGGATGTAAAACAGTGTTGCACGACTGAAGTTATTGCTTGGACACCTTTGATTAGTGAGTAAACTGAGGGAAACAGTGATCTTCCTTAGAGTTTCAGTCCTGAAACTAGCTAATCAGGGCAGATCCACCTGGGGGATACAGCTATAAATATTCAATTCATTCACCATTTTCTTTTTCTTGCTGAAAATCAAGAGCATCACAAATCACAACAGAGAAAATATTTTTTCTGCACTGAATATGGCAATGAAAATTTTTATCATAATAAGGAATGTGAACAATTATGCTTGTTAACTAAATTCTGCACGTAAATCAAGCTAAATTCAGCCTATGTACGAAGAAGGACAGGATTCATTGCACTAGGTAGGAATTTCACTAACTTAGAACTACAGTTAAACCATGAGCGATGCAGAAAAGTGATGAGGTTATTCTTATCTGACTGACTGCTGAGTCAAACCCCAGCACAGTGCTAGATAGCACTCTGACATGGGAATTAAAATCTTTGGGATTAGACAAAGCTTTGAGCTCTTGGTTTCAGACAGTTAATAGCACTTTTCTCCCAAGAATTTGAAACATCAGCCCTTTTAATTTGACCACTTCAGGAAATATTCTTTCTGGGGTGTCGTATAGGTGACATCTCTGTAGACTCTGTTTTGGTTGCACACAGGCTTTATACCGCTGCTCACACTGCGCCAGAATTGCTGCGGAAACGAGCAATTCAGCATCATCAGCTTTTAGGACTGACTGGTGGTGGTGCTCCCTCCATGATGGAGATGCCTTATCCCATTTCCCAGCACATCCTTTTGGAAGGCGGGGTAGATTCACAGTGGAATGAAGTTTCAGCTAGGCACAAAGATCTGTCTATGTCTGGACTATGGATCCATTTTGAGTACAAGGTTTGTCCTGAGTTCCACTTCTCAAATCACAGAACTGGGAAGTTCTGTATTTTCATGGGTGCAGGGAGACAATCAGAAAAAGGGATTGTAATGGGTGCATGTTTGTCTTCTGACCCACGCCAAGAACATGTTTCTGACCCCCCAACTGTCAGACACATAATCCAAAAGAGAGGCGATACCTATTTTGTTCCTTTTTTAAAAAGTAGAAACATACAAAAAACCACTTGGTCACTCAGAGTTGAACCCTTAAGGGTGACAGCCCTGTGACAACATGTGTCCTTGTGAAATGATGCAGTGTTTGTATTACTGCCAAAGATATTGCTCTGTTACTCTCTGAGCTATACTGGGCTTGGCTCTTGAGTGAGCTGCAGCTGGTGTCAGCTATAATATTATGCAGGGGTTATATATACATATGTCCATCTATATATGTTAAAGTTATTGTTATTTCTACATTACCATAATGAACAGTTACTCTTTGGGTTGGGTTTTTTTTTTCCCCCCTTCTTCTCCCTTAACTGCAGAGATTTTTTAGCATATATGACACACAATTTGGCAAAAGTCAAAGCAGGACAGCATTGCTGAGGCAAAGTGATAGCAGTATGTGCTGAGCCTAAGGCTACAGCCAGAAAGCAGCTGTCAGTGGACAAGTAATAAATACCACTGGAAGACAGAAAGCCCACACAGTTACAAAAAGTGGCACATTTCTTGCATAGAGTAACAAATAAAAATGTCCAGGAACTGTGAAGCTTGGTTCCCTAACCCCCCGGCTTTTAATTCACAGATCTCATCCAGTTCTTTTCCAAACCCTAATTGCTTCTTATTGGTAAAATTGAATTTATAACTGTCTTTAGCAATGTTTCTTTAGGCTACTATCTACACTTTTAGGTTTCTACGTGAAAATAAGATGCAAGTTTGGATGGAATCTTCATATTCAAGGTAAGTTTTGTGTCAAAATGGAACTTTTTGAACTGAGAAAGAGTTCTTACTCCTAACTATCAATTTTCTTAATATGTGTTATTCATGGCTTTTAGCTGAGAGCTGAGGCAAAATATCTGCATAGCTAGATAACAATAAATTCTCATCTCATCTCTAACTCAAGTTTACGGAAACAGTGAAGAGCTGGCACTCTACCCCTCAGAGCTTCACCTCCTGCAAATGCTACAGTGCTTCAAATTTTGATCTTGATCTAGCAGGTGGAAAGGTAGAAGCGCTGTGAGAACACACAGTGTTTAATGAGCAGTCTTTGCTCTGTGAGGGGGACATTAGCATTTCTAATCCTGTGTAGTATCACGCCAGTTCCAAAGCTGTGTGTTCACAGGATGGCACAAAGTCAATTTAACCAAGCCAGTTATTTAGTTCAATAAATTTCCTCCTGACCACGACTGGAGATGTGCTTATGCTTTGAAACATGTCTCTCCTCTTGTCAGTGTGGGAAAGATAAGTACAGTCAGTTTTAAAGCTAAGGGGTGGGTATTCTGGAGAGAGACACAGAGGAGCCCAGAGGCTGCACCTCAGTGTGTGCAGAAACAGCCAGCACCTGGCCCTCACTCATCCCTACGTACCTGCAAACACCATGGCAGAACGTGAAGCTGCTGGTGTGTGTGAAGAAACATCCTTCCTCCTCTGTGACAATGTAGCTGGACAGTGTAAATATTTTTCCGGACTCTTGGAACATTCTCAAAGTACTAAACCCCTAGCCCATCTGCCAGAGACCAAATCACAGAGAATCATATCTGCCTGAAAATATGCTACAGGCCAAGATGATACAATCTTCCCATAAGCCAGATCTACACCCTCTACACCCTTCCCTTTTTACTGGCTAGTCCATATTAAGCACCCTTTCAGACTGTTTAGAAAGAATGGAAAATGTCTTGAAATGGCTACATAATTTGATGGGCAGTAATAAATGAAGCTCGTTGTCTTTATATACTGTACAATAGTCAGCATATTTCGTAAAAAATTTCTGCCTTCTGCAGTTGTTTTCAAGTGGAATGTGAATTTTCTCAATTATGAGATAATTTTATGGAGATTCATGGTTTCCTTTGTTATGAATTCTTTTTCCCATCAGTAACTATTTATATATACTTGCTTTTCCCCAGTGATGAAGAAGTTGTTGTTTGATTGCTTGAATTTCAGCATTATGAGGTCAATGCCTTTGCTCCCCACTTATGGAAGCAGGTAGGAGAACACTTCCCTGTGTATTATATCTAATGAGGTGAGCATGAAAAATATGCCTAGGGCTGCAGAAGGGCTGTCTATTAAAGCAGTTGTCATGAAATTCCCGGTAAAGAGAAAAATGAGAACAGTTGCCTTGATCAGCAGATGCAAAAAGATAACTTTTTCCTGTGACAGTGGAAAGGCCTCTCATTTTTCCAGGCCCTACGAACTAATGAGGAATCTCGCATAAAGTCAACAAAAAAGGTTGCATGGATATTGCGGTGGGAAAAAATGGGCATGTATTGCCTCATTGAACAAAGGTGATCACCCAGATGATATCAGCAAGGAAGGACGGTTTCCCTTTCATCTGCAGCTCAGAAGAAGACATGTGCCCTGAAATATTTAATATGTGCAGTCACTGTGGATGGAAATAAACGATACTTCTCATCTTTCTCTCTCTTCTGCCCCTAGTCATCTAGCAACTCTCATAACTGGCATATGCTATGGCTGAATGACCTGGCTTCATTCACAACTAAATCAGTACTAAAACAGTCAGAGTGATAGATAGCGGCTTATCAATAATTGAGAGGAAAGGCTTAGAGATGTCCCATTATCTGAATAATTAATGCTGCACATGGGCTTTGTAATTCCTTAATAAAACTGACTGATTGATTTGCTTAATTAATTCCTTCTTTGACAGGCTTATTGCTTTCTTTGGAGACAGGGCTGGGCAAAAAGGGAAAAAAAAAAGAAAAAAAGAAAAAAAAGCATTAAAAGGAAGACTCAAAATTCAGAAGGAAAAGAAAGATTTAAAATCTTTCATAAACTTTAACCCTCCACTGGAGAATAGGAGAGATGTTCGACAGTTAATTCTGCCTTGCATCTCAGACTGCCCCCAACCTCCTCTGTCTCTTGTCAACCACTAAAATGGCTCCACGAATGGAAATATCGACAACAGAGAAAACACCCAACAGATTTTTTCCGCCTCCTTTGCATTTCCCCTCTTTTCATGTCCCTCTGCAACTGATCAAACATTATGATAAACCATAAAGTGTCCCATGACCACACCAGTAGTAAACTTGGCTGAGCCTTAAACACTTTTGAATAAATCGATCTGAATGAAATGTTTAAAGCCCACTTCAGTTCAACAGCAATAATTGCTTTGAAAGTTGGCTGCTGCCACCACTGAACTGCTCTGTCATAAACAAAATGTTTCCTTGAGTTGGAGGGTTTATCTTTGCGGAAAAAAAAATAACTGCTGGCTCAAAATCAGCAGGCACTGTCAGGTTGTTGTCTCTACATTTTTACTTTGTTGTTTGTTGTGCTAAACCTGCTTAAACTGCGGTGGAACTCATGTTGTTATCTAGTGAGAACCCCTCCAAGTACCAGTGGGTTCACCCTTTCAGCATCTCCTAATCTGGGCAAAAACAATGGTCAGTGAATGTTCTGATAAGGAAAGCCACTGAAACCTGCCCATAAGGGTCATATAAGCGATTCCCACATAGTGAACACACCCAGATCATGATTCACACTTACGTGTCTGAGCAGCAGCTTTGATCCAGACATATGTTCTTCATTACTTAGTGGCACAGCAATGCTTGCTGCCTATTTGGCTCCATGCAAAGCTGAATTAATATCTAAAATCTGGAGACACATTGCCCTAAAATAGGGCTGTGTTGACCCGAACTGGGGATGAAACAAATTTCTATTTCTAGAAAGCTCCTCTATTTCTAGGGGCTCCTCTTTAACCTAGACAACACTAACCCAGACCTCAGTCAGCACCTGCTGCTAAAATGCTATTTTGCATTCAAATATCTTGCATGGAAAATCTGTTTCTTTAGAGTTGCCTTAGGGAGATTACCCCATTATCTTCCTCCTTACTAGATAGGAAAAAAAGGCAGAGTGAACTGAATCTGCTGAAAAGTCAGCAAAGTTAACAGGTTGTGTGTGCTGTGCAGACTTGGAAGGCCAGCACGCCATACTGCGTGAAGGCAGTCTGCAGGGAAAGTGTAGATTACTGTGCAGACATGGTTTCTGGTTTAATTTCTGTTATATGCTAATTCAGATACCCTTACAGTACAGTGAAATCTGCAGTGCAGACATTCTTGTAGTTTTTAACTGTGGAGAAGAGATCATTATCATGCGCTTGACAAGCGAGGGAAAAGGAATGTGTGGACAAGATGACTCAGATCAATATTTATCACTGTAACTCTGTTGAAAAAAAAAGGGCAATCATTTGACTAAAAAAAAAATTATTCTGAATTTTTCACGCGATAACTAAATGAAAGATTCCTGATTTTTCTGGAGGACGGTTCTGGGCTTTGGTTGGTTAGTTGGTTTTTTGGGATGTTTAGTCAGAAAAAATTTTTTAGGACAACCTCGGTCTTTTCCTTGGAGCTTGATCCCTTTGAGATGAAAGATAATAGAAGAATGCAAAACATGAAAATGGAAAAGGTTGATAAAACTTGTTGTTAAAAGTTAAGACAAACTTTAATTGTTTCAAGGTTAGTTGAGACAGACAGCTTTAGGTTAAATGTTGTACCTCTTTCTCAATCAAGGCACCCATTGAGAGTGAAGAAGAAAATTGTATAGGTTGTCTGGGATGGACCTTAATGCTGAAGGGTAGTTCTGACCAAGGCTTTCAGGTATTTGGAGTTTCAGGTACATCTCATTGTGGTGCACCATTTTCTTTCACGATGATTTCACAAAATAGTGAAAAATGATTTTTTCCTGAAGACCAGGTCTGCATGACCCAGTGTTTACATTCAATCAGTTATTCAAATCTTGTGTATGTGTGGAGGATCCGAATCTCAAATGACACATTAAATTGGATGCACAGTTGAGGGAAATAATTAGCAAAAGAAATGGCTTTCTTGAGACTCATGATGAGGTTTCCAGGCTCATCATAGGGGAGATTTTGACACAACCAAGACAACTTGTTTTCAGCAGTTCTTCAGCTACATAATCCACTATCCCTCTACTCAGCATTTCAAACCACAAAATCACCGAGACTTACAATTTCAGCATCTTTCAGAGCCGGTGTCTGACATCAGCATTACTCACTGCCTGACATGATCAAGCCAGTTATTTCCTTCTGCCTCATTTGTTCAGGATGGCAGCACCCCTAGAAAAAGGATGGACTTTTTAAGCTAGACAGTTCTCATGCAGAAGGTGGAGTTTGAAAATTTAACACTCCGTTTAAATACGATTGCTTCTCTATCCTGTTAAAAATGCTGTGACAGGAGAATTGGCGCATTATCTAAGTCACATGATTTGAAAACAGCTACAGTGTCTTTTATTTATAGCAAATTATTTGCAAGTATTTATTTTTTTTCCCCCATGGACACAGAGGTGTGATTGTAACAGGTCCAGGCAGTACTGAAATACTCTGCTTGCATTTCTCTTCCTCATACCCCTCTGTTAATCCTACGTGGAATTACAGGAAAGGGTTTTGTCTATCCAGATCGGATTTCAAAGTCTAGCCCTAACATACTGTAAAATCCTAGATAAGTATTTCCAAATAGTTTCCACTTAGTTTTCAAAGTGAGCTTCCTAACTGGAAAGCAGTGTTTAGTACTCTGAAAAAGTTTGTAAATAGTGTAAGACAATAAACCGCATTTGAAATGCCAATCTAAAAGGAAAACATAAGCTGCTTGTACTGCATGCCCCCCATAGTGTTCCACCACAACAGCTTATGTGTGTGTGCAAAGTATTTTCCTTGCGGTCTGCGATATTTTCTCAGATCATGAAGCCTTTCCAGATCTCTCTCCAAAAGCCTGGAGCTGTTTGCTGTGGGCCCCAGCTCAGCTGTGGCAGTGGATTGCACAAACTCCCTGACTTTGTCTTGGGTTTCCTTTTTTTTTTTTTTTTTTTTTTTTTTTGGCTCATGTAATCTGTTTACACGGGCACATAGAAAATTGGGCTCATTGCCAGTGTCTCCTTGGAAATTATGTAGAAAAACAGTTGCTGTTGCCCAAAGAAGTTCAAGCTGGAAGCCCAACCACAGAGCAGAAAGATTTCTGAAGCCATTTCTGATGTCCATATTCAAAGTCTCCCAAGGGACTGGCTTTGCTGGGTCAGGCAGATGGTCCATGACAAATGACAGAGCAAAACCTACACTGTGCTCCTCAGGACTTCTCATTCCTCCCACTTCAGCTGAGCTGCCTACTCTTGCTCTTTCTCCTCACTGCCTGTAACTTTGGGTCAAATGAGAATTTCTGCAGCACAACTCCTGTGAATTTTATATTGCTGGAATGGACTGTTATGCCTCATGGTGCTGTGTGTTTTGCCTAAAAGGTATTACCTCTGTGCAGGCTGAGAAAAGAACTGGCAGTGCCTGTCAAGGAAGCTGCTGTCTCAAAGACAGCCCTCAGCACAATATTTTGGGAGAAACCAGTCATCCGTCTAGTCCACTGGTGTGATGTTGCTTCCACTGAGCTGAGTATGAATACAAAGCTGAATACCTGCCAGTGGAACTGCAAGCATTAAGGGGGGGAAAAATAATGAACTCTAATTTTCAATTTACTGATTAGGATGTTTGTTTATGTTCTGCCTCTAAGGCATCTTGTAACTGCAGACTATCATATTTTAGTTCTCACATAGCTCTGCAGTACTGAACAAAGATGAAGTGTTTACAATTTTTTCTTAATGAAAAAGAACATCATTACATTAAGTTTCACTTTGATTGTATTGAAATCTCTATTTCAAATTTAAAAAAAACCAAACCTGTAATTGTAGTGTAGGCATGCGTATGCATGTATATGTGTATATCTGAATTTCAGCATGACTTGTATATACACTTATATATACTTACCCATATTTTCATGAGATGTACGTATACATCTGGTTGTGTACTTTCATATTCATTCTCTCTCATCTTTCTTTTTTCTCAGTATTTAATACTGTATTCGAAATAAATTAATTCATGCAATGAAGACTAATGTTTCAAAAAATTTATCATGTTAAGAGCCGAATTTTCCTGAAAATGTAGCCTTTATACTTGCCCAAACAATTAAAATTAAATCTTTTAATTTTTTAGAGGTGGAAAGAAATATGGAAAATGAAACAAGCATTGTGTTTTTTCACTTCACCATTAGGCAACTTATAGTTGTGCGTGACTAGAAATTGTTGTTTCTTTTTCCTTTACAGGAATTGGATTTAGAGAAAAAAAAGTTTCTCAGTTTTCCCGTGTAGCAGTATCTCCATTCTTTTTAGTACAGGGAAATAATCCTTGAGAACTTATAAATAATGTAAATATATAGATTGTAGTATCC